>JAHZNF010003309.1:0-20378 GCA_027744215.1 Troglopedetes dispersus | reverse complement strand
ATTCTTTTCTGGCATAGGGCAATTGATAGCTTCTTTGCAGGCTTTATTAATTTGTATTAAATTACGAAAACGTGATCCTGAGAAGACTATCAAAATCAATTTATATACTTGAGAAGAACCAGCACACAAGCTAGAGTTCCGCGCCACTAACAAGCGTTTACCTAAAAAATGCACTATAATTCACTCGCACACGCTGCTGCTTGCTGCTCGCCGTTCATCTACTCTTGTCTTCACTGCTCTTCCTTGTTTTTGCTTTTGCACCATTTTTCAAAGTTAAATTTCGAGAATCAACCATTAGCCAGTTTACCGTGTTTCAGGTGTTTCCGTATTCAGGTGAACCAAAGTTTAGTTGGATTGAAAATAAACCTAATCTAATTGAATTCCGGAATGAATATTATGTACTTACTTATCTTCTTTTAAAGTTTGAAACCCACTGGAATTAGTTGAATTCAGATTTTATCCTACACCACAGGTAGATAAATAATTGACCGCAAAAAGTTTCAATAATATTGTTGTTGTAATCAGAAGTTGAATTTCACCGTAATTACTAATTTAGATTTCAGTTCAGTTTTTATTAATTTGATTATTGAACACCATATTTCAGTATTTCCACACTGACATTGATTGGAAAACTTGGAAGGAAAAGGAACAGAAGGCTTGACTAGAAATGGTGCAAATTTCTAAGAAGCAGAAGGTAAGTTTTTTAGTTTCTTTCTTTGGGATCTCCGGAGTCCGGACTCTGATTGAACATTTCATTGATTAACATTGAACGCCAAAGATATCTACGGAGCCCCACTACTGGTCAATCACCTACTTTAAACTTTATATTAAGAGCATAAGCCACTTGCGCATATCATTATTAGAGAGGCTCCCTGCCAATACCGTTAAACGAAAAGAATTATCATATTATTTAACTTACAGATATTCAAATCGCCATTCCGTATTTAGCAATAATATTTATATATCCAGTGTGGAATAGTTTCTGAAATAAATGGTTCTAAGGTTGTTTCTTGTCGTCTGTTTGTGTGTCAAACTTTTAAAAATCTAGACCGGAGTTATTTGCTGGAGAACTTATGCAATTAATTTTTGACATGTTGCAAACAACAATAAGTAACAAGTTTTCTATTTCTGACAATCTGTATTGTAGGAATCCTACGGTTTATCATGGAGTCAGGAGCAAAAGGTTGCGAGGTCGTGGTGTCCGGGAAAATTCGGGGTCAGAGAGCGAAGGCAATGAAGTTCGTTGATGGACTCATGGTTCACAGTGGTGATCCCACCCGAACGTACATTGATTTTGCCACGCGTCACGTTCTCCTTCGGTTAGTTTTAGGGTTTTATTTTAAAGATTCCCGTTCAATTTATTGAATTGAGAGCTTCTGGTTTCATTGTAATTTAAACTGATACTTCTTCCTTCACTACAGTCAAGGAGTGTTGGGCATCAAAGTGAAAATCATGCTGCCTTGGGATCCTCAAGGAAAGACAGGACCCAAAAAGCCGCTTCCAGATCACATTACCATCATGGAACCCAAGGAAGAGCGGCCCCCTCGTCCTATCATCAACGAAACACGACCTTCCGTGACAGATGTAGCGGTTGCGGTGGCAGAAAGAATGGAAAGAATGGCTGGTTTGGGCGGACCCGAGGGTATGGAGGAATGGGTTGGTCATTCTCCTTCAGGTGTTGAGGAGATAATTCGATTCTAAAGTTGTCTTATCTGTCCTGTCTTTTGAATTTTGATTAAATGTATACCATGCTTTGTTTTTGTTTCAATTCTGAAGTAATAAACAGCTAAATGTAATTTCGGAAAGATTAACCATGTGCCTAAATGAAAGTGATTCCTTTCAAGGATACTACTCTCTTGGAAAATTGATCATTATTATTTTGACTTTGACTGCTCTGTCGTGTATATAGCAAAGCCTATATAACAAGATTTATGCACATAATTTATTTTTCACCAATAACGATCACCTTCACCTTGTATTGTATCAGAATGTAGTTATCTCTGGTTCCAAATTAAATTGTGAAAATGAACAGCAAGCAGTTTTTGATAGAAGGACCGATGATAACTTTAGTATAAGTATAGACTTACTTCCAATCACAGCATCTCCGATGTAAATTTGTTTGCAGAGAGCTGCAGGAGAGCCAGGAATAAGGCGAGATACAATCAGTGGAAGTGAGTGTTCAGCACCACCTCGAACACTGATTCCAAGGACGCCATCCACTCTTTGTATTGTCACTTCTCGTTTCTGCAAAGGAAGCAATCAATAAGTAAATTGGTGCTCTTTGTTACATATTTATTGATTTTTGTAGGTACTACATGACATATATATACACACATAATAAATTATAAGTATCTTTTCATGAACCATAATGATTCTTGCCGTTTCCCCAATTAAAATATTCTTAACTGGAGCCGTTCGTTCCGATGAAACTTTATCTAGCATGACATGCCTTTTTTCATCAAGAAAATGCAACCTTATTAGTGAACTTACTAACTAAAGTACTCTTGAGAAGGCAAGGACCACTTCACCCCTGATCAATATTTCATTTCTCGGTGGAATAATGGACAAGCGGACAGACGTGGCACTACAGTCGAAGTCCCTGAAGGAAAGCTTCCTTCCAGCGGAAACACGAGTGACATGGAGTATATTTTAGTTTCACTCTTTGTGTATTCGTCGTCATTACTGCTTAGCTCCGGATGTCCTATAATAATAAGTCCTTCGCTCATGTCCGATGTCCTTCAAGTGCTTCTACCTAAAACCTTGTTCGACATTTCTCCGGTTTCAGTGATGATGAAGGGAATTTCTTCAGCTTTCATAATAATGCCCTTCTTCATTCACTAATAATAAGGAGTTCTCCTAATTCTCAGCAACAACATTTCTCAAAAGGATAGAATTCCTAGACAAACTGTTGTTGTTGTGTTACATTTTATGGCAGGGCTTTCTTGGTTTTTGGTTTAACCTCAATCCTATTTTGTACGCCGAACAGTTTTCAAGTAGAATATATATATCTGGATTTATTTATGTTCCAAAGATGTAACTTAAATGTTCCTTGTGGACATCGGAGACACGCAAATTCATCACTTGAAATTTTGTGCGAAAACAAAACGTTGTGGCAGTAGAAAACAGGTGAAATGTTTCTAGTGTAACTTTAGCTTTTTTTTACAAAATGCTGAATCAAATACACTAACCTAACTTAGGTGGAGCTGAAAAAATATTTATTACATAAAGCGCATGTTGCACTATACTCCTGACTCTTCGTTTAGGAAAATTTCCATTATTTTATACTAGCTTGCAGCATCCTCCGTTCAAGCGAGAAAGTGGAGAAAGCAAGATGTGAAGCAGAGAAGCATGAAATAAATAACTATTTATAAACCAGTCCCCTGTTTCATATTGCTTCGCTCTAGTTATCTGACTAGTTGGTGATGTGTGGTCGGTGAATCTTTCAAGCAGAAGAATTAAAATTATGTTGACATACCAAAATGACCTTCCTTATCAGATAAACAGCATATGAGTAACTTGATGTTGTGTATCTATTCTTGTTTATAGAGGTTGTCTACTCTTATCAGTCTTATTTTACAAAGCAAGTTTACTACAAACAAGGTTTTACCAAGCTGTTCATATGGACGGAGACCGGGAGCTTATATTTTTTAGGTTGTTTTAATAAATTATTACTTTTCTCCTGGATTTTTTCTAGAATGCATAGAAAACTCACACGCGATACCAAATTGTAATGTAATGGTTCACCCAAATTTTATGGAAGCGTGTTCATAAAACACAGCCTAATAAGGTTGGGCTGTAACTGCAGACTGACGACGGCATACAAAACTGTGAAAATGATATGGTAAAATGTCTGTGGCAAAATAATAATGTAGGGGATAGTAGAACAAACAATCTTTCATGAATGATATCGTTTGTAGCGTGTGAGTACAGTGGAACCTTATTCGCCTCATATAATTGCTGCTTGGCTCATAAACAAAATATACATGCATTTAGGGACATTGGGAAATTGGAAGAAACGGTCAATGAAATTCTTGTCGTGTGGCTGTCTCGCTTGAAAATTCAAAACTTTCGCTTTGATGTCCCTAAACGGTGATTTAGGAGTTGCTCCAACAACGTGCGTGAGCTCGTTGCTGCTGTATTACATAGAAGATGTGCCTCTGTTGTTACACGACTCAACACGACTACGACATGCGACATTGTGATGAAGTTGTTTTTCGCATTTCCAGGGAAGGGGCGCATGATGTCGAGTTACTCAGCCACTTTCTTCGTTGCCAACATTCGAATGTAGAAACGAGTAGGAACAAGAACCACCCATTATGCTCCTTTTTTATGTGTTCGTAATTGATCCCGTGTTATTTTATGCGGTTGAAACCCTTCCCGGAATTTATGCGGATACTCGCGAGAAAAGTTTGTGTTTTATACCTACCTTTTTTTACCTATTTCCGTTTCAGAATTGACGTGTTTCAGTTTCTTTCGAGGTTTGAAAAACTTTTAAATTCAATTTTACTACTTAAATACATTCGTTAATACGAAAGCTTAAAAAATATAAGGGTACCATACCACGCTTTGTGTGTGGAAACAGAAACAAATTTATGTATACAGTACCGAAGTCTTCATCTTATCGAGATTCCTGGAGAAGTATTTAAAATGACCTTCAGGTGGGCAAAAAAAGCTAATCAAGTATGTGAACAATTTGCGGATTGGATGAACTAACTTTTCATAAGGATTCCTAAAAGTATCTTAACTACCTAGAGCAATTTATAAAAATCCCCACAAGTTGGAATTTAAGCTGTATCTCAATTACAATGATGGTTACATGAAGCAGGCAAAAAAACGACGAGAATGCTATTCGGCTTGCATAGTGCAACAAACAAGGCATTATTTCTCGTTGTTCCATTTACTATCGCGGAATGTCCTTTTAAAATTATTCAGAGAATTCTTGTCATCTATGATGAGTGATCTGACTAAAAAAATCTTAAATGTTGCGAGTCTTTACACTAAAGATAATCTTAGGCTGAGTAGCAGTGTTTTTTCCTCACGCTAGACTCTCCAAATTTTTTAAGGGTTGAACACTTCTACTTTCCTATTTTGTCCTAAAGCAGTACCATTTAGCAGGTTCGTACTTGCTTATGAATGTATTTTTAATAACCATTTTCCTCGGCGTGTAATTTATGAGCAATCATAATGAAAACCATATTGCCATCTGGTGCCACACAAATCTGCATTCATAAACAAAGTAGACATTTTCATGGTGTGCAATTTTTTCAAGTTGCCACCGCATCTTTATCCACTGAACGAATCACAGACGCTCTCTTACTACTATCATGATTATCGCTGTACGGCACCCAGCACAAGGACATTTTGGAGCAGCAATGTTCAGCTTCAGCATTTCGTTTGACGAAGCAAATATTTCTGCTGCTCATGTTGCGGACATTTTTAGACTAAAATGGAGGCTTTCAAAACAGTTATCTGAAGTGCACTAGTGTGTATTTACTCTAGAATGCAATAAAATGTGTGAACACGCCCGCATTCCTTTGAAAGCATCTTTTTCGGTCTAGCGCAAGTGCACCCGTTCTCACTCGCCATTTACCAGCAGGTTTTTACTTACCTATCATTCAAGTAATGAATGATAGCCAGCATAATAATTATATCCACTATTCACATAAGTACGCTTGTCTTATTATTTGGAGACACGCTCAGCGGCTCAGCGGCTCAGCCAACACTTCAACTTGTGTCAAGAAAAGTTCATTCAGCTTTCGAATGCTCCGGAACACCCTCCACAAACAATACGAATTACATTTTATCAAGGACTGATAAAGTGATGAATATCTTCTAGGCTATCTGCTTCCAGAGTTATTCCTTTTAGGATGATATGTTTTATTGCGAAAGGAGCACTGATGTGTGTATTTAATTAAATTTGCTTGGAATTTTTGCACAAGGTGATTATGAATATATGTATTTCTCGGAGTTTTCGATCATAATACTTTACTTTTAACAAACAAAAAGATGTAGTAGCATCCTTTAGGACTTTGTAATTTCTTCATCTCATTAATTCATCTGTGCTCTATTTAAGGTACTTAAATTCAAAACAAGTTTAAAAACTCGTACATTAATTTACCCACATAGTTTGTCGGATGTACTATTGCCTGGAGGAAGGTAGAGAAGGTGAAACTGAGAAAGCTACCTCCTCATCAATAGAAATGAGTTCAGCAAGAAATTTCTGGATGAATTTAGTGTATATAACTTATTTATTATGAGCCATATCTGGTAGGAAAATAACTTTCCACTTTTCTCCCAAATTGAAAAAAGGCGCCATGCTATCGACGGAAGGAGTAGGAATAATATTATGTAACATTTTTCTATGATTTCAAATGGTTGGCGACGTAAAACTTGTTTACTCATGATAAAGTTGAAAAATTATAGTTGGTAATGGTACGGGTTTATTTGTGCTCATTTTTCATGTGTTATATCAGTAGCAGTGTGATAGTCGCTTTCTCCATCCACTTTCACTTCATTCTCATCATGAAAATGATGATCGCCATCAATGGTGTGAGGGAATGGAAGAAAGATGGAAGTAGCCTAACGAAGAAAAAAACTTGCTCCTATTATATTCACCAGAAAAATCCACCTCCAGAAATGGAAAGAAAGTTACGTATGTACGTCACCACTTACTTTCTGCAATGAAGGGAGAAACTTTTAATGTGCGTCTACTTCTTTATCTTTACTCTGGCGCCTGTTGTACCTTTCTGGTAAAAAGACGCAATAAGGGAGCAGATTTGGAATATCTGTGAAAGCAGCTCACTCCTTCCTTTTACGTAGAAAATAATGAATGTGTGTGACTGAAGTTTAGCGGAGGAAGAGGGAGGTTAATAATAAGTAGTTGAGTAAATAAATATTTATTTCACTCCAGCGACTTTTCCTTGCACAAGTGAGAAACTACATGATATGTGCGAAGAGTATAATAATATTGTAGCAACCAACTTTTAGAATCTTTTCATAGTGATTTTTTTTCAAAAACAAAACTTTCTGATGCAGTTTGCCTCATTCCGTCATAAAATAAAAGACAGCTTGCTGCAAACCAGTCATTGTACATTTCATTAGATTATTACATTTTTGAATTTTGTGAAGGAAGTTTCATAATAAAAGTATTTTTTTTCGTTCGTTTCTTGCGGAAGTTACGTAGTACAGTTGGTGCGAAGTATAATGAAGCGCGCTCGTGCTTTCATCTCTGTTGTTAGAAGAAAGTAAAAGTGAAACTTTATTATTACGAAACCACAAAAAAAACATTGGTTTTTGGTGTTTGACAAAACAAGATTAAATTATCAAACTTTTCCTAACGACTGTTTACATTCTGTGCTTCTACAAGAATGCCAAATAACAGCTATGTAGCCGGAGAGTTTGGTGGGAATTCCAAATGTAAAATGCTCGGATTTCTACTTTGCATGCATAAAACACATTCAGGCATCACATTCCAGAAGTGATGATGATCGAATGTCTTCTAAACAAAAATTCCCGTGTTCGGTTGGATAATATAATGTTTACTTTATCTTTCGTGATGTCCATAAATGTTAAAGCAGTTATCCTAGATAAAAAATCGTATTTTTTTCTGGTAGTATTATTCCAATCAGCAGATGAAGTTGATAAGGGTAGCAGCAGCAGTTGATTATATTTTTTTTTCTCAATTTTATAATAGAAATGAGTGAGCAATGTGTTGTGTTACAAGCCCTATTGCGCACGCAATAAAAAACAGAGACACGACATTTTATGAGAAAATTGCTGTTTGTTCTTCGCACACTCAAATGTTTTCACACTCGTTCCAGGAAGCTTTAGTGGGATTTTTTTTTGCTTCTTTCATTAAGCTTGACGAAATGAGTGTAAAACTCGTTTGACTTCAAAGAGGAAAAAAAAAGAATAAAAGAGTTTCACAAAGGTTTTGTATTTTTCCACTGATTTCCTTCCTGGAGCATGCAAATGAGTTTTGTCCTGGAATGACAATTACAATGTGTGCTGCCTTTCATTATTTGAAGGATGTGTATCGAAGCGGAAATGGTGAAAACCTTTTGACAAAAAAAATACTACTCATTTTGGATTTCAGAGAATGAACTTTCCTACAATGCAGTAATGTTGGTGATAGTGATATCGTATGCGACCATTAACTCACGAGTTTTACTGGACAATAAATGTTTTTACAATCATAATGCCTACTGCTGGCTTCGGCTTCCCAGTATTGAAATATAATACGGGAGGAAGTGCTTCTAAAAGTCAATGGTATAGTATATCTGTTTGTGAACAAGACATAAACACTTTTTCGAATTTGTCCTGGAATGACAATTACAATGTGTGCTGCCTTTCATTATTTGAAGGATGTGTATCGAAGCGGAAATGGTGAAAACCTTTTGACAAGAAAAAACTACACTCATTTTGGATTTCAGAGAATGAATTTTCCTACAATGCAGTAATGTTGGTGATAGTGATATCGTATGCGATCATTAACTCACGAGTTTTACTGGACAATAAATGTTTTTACAATCATAACGCCTACTGCTGGCTTCGGCTTCCTAGTATTGAAATATAATACGGGAGGAAGTGCTTCTAAAAGTCAATGGTATAGTATATCTGTTTGTGAACAAGACATAAACACTTTTTCGAAAGTTTGCACTTATAATCTATTGTTTCAGCTATCAAAATGCTTTTAGCCTTTTAAGGACCAACTGGGTACGTTTATAATGCGCTTCTCAGGAGACCACTAATGCATACATTTATTGTACAGATCCAAAATCTATAATGATCTAGATCTTATATATCCATAATAATAAGTACCATAATGTACTTTTATGATAAGCAAGAGCGGTAAATTTATATATTGTACATAGATAAATATTTTTGTGAGAATCCAACTTGCGATAATCCCATCAAATATTAGCCAACTTCATAAAACATTACTTTCATGCATAATAGCTGAAATAGATAATGCAATATAATCCAGGGACGAAGCTACAAAACTGCAAAGATCCATTATCCCCATCTTCCCACTACTCTTTAGTCTCATATGTGAGTTCGCCAAGTGCACAGAAATGGAATATCGTATATTTTTTATGCTTTTATGGACATCCGAGTCCATATCCCACACATCCTCTTTATTTTAAAAGGCTTTTACAATCTGATCCAAACCAAATGGCTACTTTTTTTTCCCAGTTGTTAAAAAAAACTCCTGTCATACCATCATCCTGCTCATCATTACCGTCTTCATTGAGATGAAATGAAATGGTTTTCGTGAGAAAGCTTCCTCCATGCTTAAACAGCGCAGTTTCACACAAAAAAAGCCCAGAAAAAGAAGAGACCATATATCATGAGGAACGGTTGTTGGTATTCTTTTTGGTTTTTTTGGGGACTCGTTAGTTTTGCTATAGTGCATCCGCTCTAAACGTCCCCATTTCGATATACTAGAGTCAAAAGGCCTTGGGCACATGTAGAGTTATTGGACATGCTTCCTTTGTTCAGAAGTATGGCTACCACCGCATAAAATGGAACAATTGGTTGGATAGAAAAGTGTGTCTGCTTGTGTGTGTCTCGAATACTTCGTGCTTGGGGAATTGAGTAGGAAGTAGCACGCGGCAATAATAATTTTTTTAATGTCATGTGTTCTCACATCGTATTACTTTCCGCTTCACGGATCTTAAACAAAGCACATATCTATAGCTAAGCTGACTTGAATCCAGTTAACTGTAAAACTAACGGGGAATTTATTGTTTCTGGTTCTGTAATATTTGAACTACGTCGTAGCTTTCCATTTACGTGTATATTTCTGCTTCCTGCACGAAGGAAGGTCAACTGGAAAGTGTTGACAGGGTTGAGTGGGACGTGAAAGTGGTAATAATAACATAATGATTTCTGAGAAGAAAGCGTCGTCATAAGAAGAAGGACAGGTTGTGTGTGTGTGATGTGCATAAAATATGCATCGCAAACACAATATGTATTACATAATACCACAGCAGAAGACAGTAAAGCAAAAAATGACAAAGAAAGAATATGGCACGCCAAAAATATTGTTTCCCTGCGGGTGACTTCTTCCTTTCAACTTTCTTGTTGGTACAGCGTTGTCTTGCAAGGAGTGGAATGTCGTCGGTGGTGGTGGAGAGAGGTGGTTGCTGGTGGCGTGTGTGGTATCCTAAAGAGACAGGATGGAATTGAACGGTTGACAAGCGGACAAGGAAAAAGTCAAAGAGACTTAGAAAATATTCTCTCCATTATTGTGGGACATGAAATGATAATGGTAGTTTGGCAAGGAACATGCACACCAGCGGTGCACACTATGTACCATATATACCTTCATGGAAATAAAAGAAGGAAGATTGTGTGGTGCGAAAGTGAAAGTAAATTAAGTAAAGCTGGATGCAGGCACAATATAATAATAAAACAAGAAAAAGAAGAACAAAATGAAAAAAAAATTGGGAAGAATATATAGAAACTCTCTCATGTACCACCACTGCTCGCGTCACACCACAAAAATATAACAACCTCTGAACGCTTTCTCTGTATTTTCACTTCACAGTATATAGTGATCTTTTTTTCAAGCACACACACACGGCGTCGTATGCCGTTGTGTCTGTTAAATTTGGATGTGATCGGAAGAGGAAAAGAAATATAAATTCCAAAATAGATAGATAAGAGGAACCAGCAAAGCACCTCTTCCCGATAATAGTATTTGATTCCGTTCAATAAGAGGAAACACGAGAGAAGAGGAAGAAAATGGCAATCGGAGACAGTTCAAACAATTGAACATTCTCTCTTATTTTTCTTGCGCGTCATTTTTTTCTGGATGCAGTCAGAGGCGATAATGATAAAAAAAGAAAACCAAAGAATGTAGGGGGAACTCCCCACATCAAGGAAAAAAAGAACAATACAGCACACGCACAAGAGAATTGGAGAACCGTGAAACGAAACTATTAATGTCTTACTACAGAATAAAGACTAAAATTCACTCGAGGGAGACTGGTGATAATGATGATTTGGACAGGGAAACGGAAAAAATGAACAAGAAGCATGACGAGGCCACATTCCCCGGGCATTTTTTGACATTTTTATCAATTTTATTGTTTGTGTCAAGCTTCCTTTCCCACAACTTTGTCTCCACTCGCAGCGATTTTCAATATTTTTTTCGGCAACAATATTTTACGTAGTTGAAATGGTTAAGTTTTCGATACCTCTGTAAGATTTGAAGTTCCTTGTTTCTAACCCAAGCCTTGTTTGTTTCCAACGTGTGCTGATGTGATAGCCCCCTTTCGTCTTTTGATGTGAGCACTGCCCATCCTTTCTGAATGAATGAAATCAATCACGCTATTCACGCTCCATTCTTTCAATTTTATGATAAAAACGAGGTAGGCACGCGTGATATCTCCGAAAAATCTCATGTCCGTATCTCCAAAACATCCGCATGCAGTATTTTTCCACTCGATATAAAGTCTTTTAGAGAGAAAATCCAACCAACTGAACTCAACATTAATGCAGATGGAAGGGACGCTTTGGTTGTGCTAATGCTATTTTGTCTTTTCCTTTGTGTCCCTAAAAGTGTTTTCTTGTTTCATTTCACACTAAATGATGCTCATGTTATGGGTGCGTGGCGTGTGGTGCAGTGTGACGATGTTGTACTGCACCGCAACAGCAAGATATCTGTCCACACGAATTATTAACAAGAGTAAATTCATTTTTGAGACCAACAGCTGCGTTAAATAAGATGACAGGAGCAAGTTTGCTTCCTTTTGTAAGTTTTTTTTTATTCTTATGCAAAATTGATGCGAACAACAGTGGAAAATGATGACATTTGTGGGACGGGACGGAGCATTTTTTTTCTCTAAATTGTGCTACACATTTTTGTTTTATTTTTCGGAAAAAAGCTACAACTCCTAACCGTGAATTTGGAGAAAGACCTTGTTTTTCTTTTATGTACTATCTAATGCACAGATGAAATAAAAATGTAAATAAAGAATGAATAATTTTTTTGCAAGTGGGAAATATCACGAGCAACCCAAAAGATTCCTGCAACTACATATGCAGTGTACTTTCTGCGGCATTTCATTTTATATGCTTGCAGTTGCTGTCATGTTTCTTTTTGCTTGGTAGCAATTTTTTTACGCTTGTTGTTTGGGCTTTAGGGTGACCTTGGCTGGTCATACAGGCAGGAATTTGTTAAATTTATGCAGCATCTCCGCTTTTATGCGTGTTCCAAAAGCGTTATAAACCAGTAAAAAGAACAATTTAGGAAACGCGGCAATCACCCAAGCAAGCCGTCAAAGTCCCTAATGCAGAAACCTTGTGAAGATCTAGCCTAGAATTATTTTTATCATTTGCAAGAACTAGAATATTATTTTCCCTCTGAAATGTCCCCTTGAATTGGTAAGCAAAAATTCCAGTACTTTTCCAGTTTCCAAAAGTGTTCACACAACTAAAATTACTTTTCTACATTCTACATACTCTAATGAATTGGGCATGAAACGATAATCACTGCCGATAACAAAAGCACTATGGCACAGGAAACACATTAAATACAACATATAGTGTAGGAATGCCCACGGTTCAAGGTTGTAGTACACTCGTGGCGTTCAAATTTCTGGTGCACAGTGCCGATAAACTTTGTCAAATGTCATCTCTGCAGAACTTAGGTCTCCACAGCTCTTTATTTTATAATTAGGTATTTTTGTTTTTTAAATACGTGGTTAACGATTCTACTAATAGTACATCTGTTCCATAATAATGAATGTTCTCTTTGGTATTAACGACATCCTACTACCAACGTTATTACGCAACTGGAGCAAATAGCATCATCAATATTTTTCTTGTCGTTTGCATCGTAAAATCAAGCGTTTATAGCTCCTTCCTGCCCACTCCCCGCACGATTAAGAACCATTTTTATGGGGGATGTGAGTGTAAGGAAGTGAACATGTGGCAGTTTGGAAGCTGATTTCTACGCGGAGGTTGTACTTCCTCAACAATAACTGTTTAGAGTAACTCTTTTACCTCTTTTGCACTTACCAACAACAACAAAATTGGAGACTTCGCAAAACAACCAAAACCGCAACATAAATATTAAGCCATGCATTTAGTGTTATCGAACGGAGCGCCGGAGCGCGAAAATGTCGATACAGATTATACTTGAAGATAGCAAGTGTGTGGTGGTGAACCTGGTGAACATCAGAATTCAGGATGCACATTCCCGCTTTAGAATGGTTCTCTATAATGCAAATATTTTGCAGCGAATAACCCCTATATTATCTGCTATATTATCCTGAGCAAGATCACAAGGTACTTATCGTTTCTGATCACAAAAGAATCCAGGGAGCAATAACGGCAAGTAAGAAAGGAAAACATCAAACTGAGGATAAAACATTTTCCCATGTTTCTACTTTAGCCTGCTGAACATCCAACTTGATCCCTGGAACACAACAGTATAATTAAATAACAAGCTCCCATTTGCAGCTATGTTTTACATTCGTTCTGCCATCTTTACAACCTCGGCTCTATTTTTTTAGCAATCCATTATCCCATTTACTTCACATAAAAAAGAAATTCGTTGTCGGCTGAATTGTTGAGGTCTATCCGAGAAATATACTTTTCGGATGGTACAGAATGCAACGGTGATCCATTTTTAGAACTTGACAGGAAAAAGAGCTGCTGCAAACGGGAGAAATGGTTGGAGAAAGAACAGAAAAGTGCCAAATCCATCTTCCCATGCCAGTCTCTTGTAGTGTGCACGTAGAAGAGCAGCTTCAATTACTTTTCAAAGTTTGAAAGGAAAAATGGCCACAGGCTGCAGCATTCATGTGGATTTTCCAAAAGAATAGAGAAGTTCGATTCTATGTATGTACGTAGGGTAGTCATTATCTCTTGACTCACTTTTGCTTCGTTATAACTTTAAAATGGTTTGACAATATTTAATTCCGCTTTTCTACACACGTTCCCGATGCTTCTACCTAACTTATGTCCGAATATTGAAAAAATTCAAAAATGCCTACACGACTAAACGTGATGGCAAAAAATGGAACGAACGTGTCGTCTTGCTCTTTACTAAATTTACCTACTGCACCTTTCACATCGTAAAAGAGAAAATCGAAAAATTATAATTTCTGAAACTTCAGCATCCTTCTCACAGACTTCACCGGCCCCATATGACCAGTTTTTATTTCCAATAAATCAGTAACTTTAAGCGTGTTAAGGTTTTACATTCTAAAACTACCCCCCCCCCCCTGAAAAGTGCAGTTGGGTGACTCCACTTCCAGACATCCCCATTCCACACCAGTTGATCGAACACTCTTGCAAAAAGGTTGGAAATGTGTGTTAGACTCTGGAGAAGACATGTATTTAAGCGAAAGCGGAATAAAATATTGTTAAACCACTTCTATATTATGCTGAATCAAAAGTGAGTCACGAGATACTGACTGACCCACGTATTCCCCAAAATTACACATACTTCCAGCTACCAGAAAGAACCGCAACGAAGATTCTTTTCATGCAAAAAAAAAGAATAAAAAAAACTTAGATGAGAATATTGCACATATCTAGTCAAAATAGGGAGCATACAGTAGTGGCTCATTAATACATACAGGCGGGAATTGTAAGGAAAAAACACATTCTTTGGGACCAATAATGTGTGGTATCATCATCGTCATCATCATCAAGAATGGGCTTGGTTTTTTGGCGCATTTACGTAAGTAACAGAAGAAAAGTAAAAATCCTCCAAAAAGCTTGCCCTCTTCATTCTATTTTCTCCTTTTCTTTTTACTAACCCAAATAACAAAGAAGAAACCCCAGCAATGGAGTAAGTTAGGTACAACCAGCTCCGACTTAAAATGTGATAATCCTTTAAGTACACATTATTTTTTAAAGCTGGAAGATGACCATGGTTGTACCACTGACTTACCAAGTGCATGTACTGCGATAAGCATTATTATATAAAGTACATAAAATGGGGAGGATCGAGGGAACTAGGTTTTTTTACACAAAAAGGCAACTACTAACTATAGGAGCACAATCAGTGCAGCAGCTTCACTGCGGAGTCTGGGTGGTCCTCTGCTCACTTTCTTAATTCCCCTCTTCTGCTTCGGAGAGTTGCTCAGTTGCCCATAAAAAACTGCACAGAACGATACTGATGAGGGGAGAAGTATATACGATTAAAAGGAGGAAATCCAGAACTGAGTGAAGACGCTATTGATGATGACGGAAAGAGGGAGAAAGTTTTCCACCCAATTTCTGGAGAGCGAGAGAGAGAGAGATTATTGATCTCTTCACATTTTTTTCATTGGTGCAACTACAATCATGTGTGAATCATCATTCATGAGATACACACAGCAGAGAGCAATCAGACCTCAACAGTGAAATGACCATTTGTCCGAAAGGTTTTTATCAGATTTTTTTCGTGGAAAGCTTTCTCATCCAGACGTGATCCATCACGTTAACGTGCTGACCAAAAAAATGTTTCTGGTGAATGGAAGAATCCCCTTTTCAACTTTCTCATTCCATTCCGTTCTGAGTATTTTATTGCTGCCCGCGCCGTTCAATGTCAATGTGCCATTCGTTAACTCCAAAAAGTAAGTGGTACTATTAACAATGCTCACAATTGTAACAATTCGATACAATACCAGGAAAAAATCCTAGCAATAAGCTTACTCAGCCATTTTAAATAGAAAAGCTTTTGAACATGTACTTATTTTCCATTAGCTTGATCGTGTTACGTAAATATGGATTAACAAAACGTGATAAATGATGGGCGAGCTGAGTAAAAAAGGTGAGCATACATAGAAGAGGCAAATACGCTAGGTGGAAAAATAAAGAATAATAAATGTTAAGTGAAAATGGAAGAAATTGGGAGAAAGGGGAGCGATAGAAAGGCACACTGATCGACAGAAGACATTACCGTTCGTGAAACGATCCCTTTTATTAGCTGTTTTCGATTCCAACCGAAACCGGTGTGGCACTTTTTTTTACTTTACCCCGTCAGTTGTCTACCTGGTATAAGTCCAATCAAGTATGTTGGTAAGTGAGATGATGCTGGTGTAGATGATAAAGTGGCTGTGCATTTTGATTCGTACAGGTACCATGTAGAGTATTCATACATAAATATGTGTCTTCATAAGACAACAGGCATATATGTATCACTTCTCAGAACCGAGAAAATGGAGGAGAACCTTACTTCACTTGAACAGAGCATTCAATTCCATATTTCCAGTGAGTTTTTTTATGAAAAGAAACTGCCTTGAAATTTGAATCCATGAATACAAGAAGTATACGCTTTACCTATCGCTTCCACGTGCCACGATGCTTCCAATATTTTTCGTGCAATAATGTCTCTTTTTTTCAAGATCTTCAAGATTTTTTTCCCTTGCATTAACCGAGAAGAGCAGCAGCAGAGGAAAGAATCTCTACTGTGGCAATAAAACTACCAAGATGGATTTGAGATATTTTGGACAGCAAATTGACAAATACGCGTTCCTTATCTCTCTTTATTAACCTGAAGGAAACACGAGAAACGCAGAGGAAGGAAAATTCTATTGTTGTTGGGAGCTGGAGAAGATGTAGGAACATAATAAATAGTAGGAATATGCTCACTTGTTCCTTCTCTGAGAGTAAATCCAAACTACAATTTATCACCACTGTTGTACAGTTCTTTCGCTGCAAAAGATTTCGATTTGATGGAGGATAAAAAAAACCAAGTGAAATATGGATAAGACATGTCTGCTTCCGGTAAACTTAATAGCAAGGGTACACACTTGATGTTTTTCTTTCTCAAGATTGCAAAATGATGTTTTGCAGTGGGAGGCTTGCTATGACATGGAGGATCGAATAGAAAAGGGCGAAATCGTCTTCCTCTCGCTTTCAGTCAGTAATTTCCCATACCCCCGTAATTTTCGTTGTATCGATCGCCGTGAGAGCCAACAGACCGGGTCGTCTCCCCTCAACTCAGTAGTGACTGAGTCCCCTTTCTCTCACAATTTCACATGATTTATTGGTTATGATTGTGTTCATTGTATGTGCGCGAAGTGGAGGATAAAATATATTTTTGTGTGCACTATCAACAACGGCAAAGATGTAACATTAGATTGGATTACCGCGAGATGTATGTGGGATCAAGGAGGAACACTCCAAAAGTATAAATGGCCCTGTCTAGACGCAGGACAAGCACTCTTATCCATTTTGATTGAAAATGACTGAACGACCCACTCCAGAATGGAGCCTTAATGTTTAAGTAGGCGTGATTACAACTGGCACACGTTTTTTTCCTTTTCCCGGCTTGTTACCTTGTTAATTACTCTAATTGATTGTACTAATAACTAAAGAGCATCATGTAAAACATGAAAAGGGAAGGATGGGCTCATGCGTAGGCCATAATTACCCAATTATTGTGCACGTATGTAGCAGAGTAAGTTGCTGAAGTGCTGCCAATTATGCCAAGAATTTAGAAAAAGAACTCACATTATATTCAGGCGGAGGCGAGTCCGTGTCAACAAAGGAGTCAAAGCTCCCTTCTCCAGACAAGCCACGATCCGACACGGATCCGTGAGTGGGCCTGTTACTGTCCGCGTCGTTGTCCACAATCGCATCCTTGTGAACGTTTCGCTGAACGTGGAGATGCGTTGAACTGAGGAGAAGACGACGGGGCACGGCGGGACGCCCTTTCCCGTCCGAAATTTCCACCAGGGATGCGTACACCATTTGACTCTGTGCAAAAATATAAACGAAATATGAGGTATGTAGTTTACATGTTTTATGATGGACAGGAATAGGTAAGTTAAGCTGAAGTTAATAATATATTAACAAGTTATCTTGAGCACATGTGCTTGCAAGTAATATGAAGCCGGAAAAGTTAAAATTAGCATTCTGACAATAAATTAGTTGTCATATTTTTGTACACAACAAAGAATTTTGCAGTCAATTGGAGTAAATTTTGTGATTTTATTTTAGCACCACTACGCACAATCACGAATTTCCATAGTCAAAACCAGGAATAAAACATTTGGAAGCTAATGAAGTAGCAACGTTTCAACTGGGTCGTGGAGCATCTAACTCTGCTGTGGTGGGATTTAGGATTGCCTCCTCGTCTTCTTCTGCTCGAGCAGCCTTCTCCTTTTCCAGTCGTGCTGCCAATTCGGCTGCGGCGGTGGCATTGGCAACTGCAGCAGCAGCCATTCTCTTGTCTTTGTACCTCTTCCATATAATGTAGCCCATGAAGGCCAGATAAACTGAGGAGCCTGCAATGAATACGACTCCAAGAATAATGGCAATGACTCTGCCGGTCTTGGCGGCTTCAGCTGCGGATTCTGTTGATGTGAACATGTCTCTCATCGATCGAAAACTGGGGCAGTCAATCTCATATCCAGAGATGTCATCGAAATTACAAATTTCATCTGGACATTCAAACTCACATATTTCTTGACACGTGACTCTCTCCTGATCTAGCTGCTTACTACAAAATAGTCGGACTTGCGGTCGGTGGGTCTGATTATGGTGAATTTCCTCCGATTTCACGGAACTCCAAAATTCCTGAGTTTTGAACTCACAGTATTTCCTGCATTGCGAGAACTCACCACTTGCGTCGATCGCAACGCAGCAGAGGCACAGGAAAAGCAATCTCGAGTTCAGACTGGCTACTGAGAGCCACAGTTTGCTGTTACCACTTTCCTTCATTTTAGATGTCTTCAGGATCACCGAGTGAATCCTCTGCGCCTCCTCAAATCACAACCCAGCTTAACTAAATTCAGCTAAACCGTTTCAAGTGGTGCGTCAGTCTTAATCAATGTAATTACAAAAATGATTTCGATTCCATTTTCATCAGCATAGAGACTATCCCGTGGAAGTCAAACATAACCTTTGGTAATTTAATATACCTCCTCCACAACTTCCCTCTTTTCAATTTTGTAACAAGTGACTCCCACCCACGCTCATATTTCTGTGCTCCCTTCACCCAACAAGACTACTTCCGTTATAAAAGAAAGGGAAATTTTATTTAATTCCCGCTCCATCATTGAAATGGTCTCTTTTGTTAGAAATGCTAATGTTGGCAAAAACGTGCGGCTCTGCTTATCTTGCCAGGAAAAAGACATAAAACAAATGCACTCCTCCTCGGATCGTTGGACTTTTCAAGGTAGAGATGAAGAAAATATGGAGATAAAGAATTTTTCTGCGTAGGCCGGTCTTCATGGGAAGCTGACGTTGTGTCAGCAAAAAAAGGAATGTCTTCACTTGGGCTGAATTTGTTTAAGACGACGGTAATAAAGAAATGTTTCAGGAAAGTGTATCTGGCTAAAGCTCCCGGAATTTGGTTGGAATTGCTGCCGAAGTAAGCAGGAATTGAGGGTCGAGCCATTACTTTCCATTCAATCTTCTATTCTTTTATTTCCCAGGTAGACATAGTCAGCAACGGGAGAGCTCTGTTTTCTGGGCTTTTTATAATTCCTACTTTACATACTATCACACCACGCCAGGATCAGCACAATGCTAGCACGTCTACTAGAACCTGTGTGTGTGTGCAAAATTATTTCACCAAGTCACGCAACATTTCCTTTAAAAACTCGTCAGCAACTTTGCCTCTTCGGTGAGAGTAGGAAAAATGAGAGAGAAAGAAAAGTAAAAGCGCCAGGTATGTGCTTTCACCAGAATTGTAAATAAATTGGGCTCAGTACCAACGACGATGTGCGCATAAGAGCATAGCCATATCCATCCATCCAACTCGGGCCCACCTTTTTGCCTGCTATCGCAAAATTAATGATTTTCTTCTACGCGTATATATATCGAAAACAGCGAATATCTGCGCTTTCTCGTGTTTTTAGATCCTGTCAGGAATCGCGAAGCACACCAGCGCCTTGTGTATGTATGCATTTGATTTTTACAACCTTATCAGCTGACATATACGAGCTTTCACCGTGTTTTTCCTACACCAATGCTCCTTTTGAAATACTAATGAAGAGGGATTCTTCCATGTTCTCGAGGAGATGGTTGGGGAAACGAAGAAAAGTTAGTGGAGCTCCATGCCACATGTACATACGTACCTACATATTATTATGTACGTCCATTTTTTTCAGTCAACACATGCCCGCTTCCTCTAGTCGGGTTTTATTCCAACTCCTCCAGGAATAATGTTAGTCAAAGTGACTACGCGTTATATACAAAGTAATAGTGCAGGTTTACGACCTCCAAAAATAGTAAAGAGGATGTGGACGTTGTGGTTCTTTCTCCTAATGCATGTGGTATAACAAATAAAGTCTCACTGCTGGTGATAATGACCCATATACTTCTTAAAAAATATATTTAATATATTGCTTCCTCCAGGAAGCAGATGTGCTTCCTGAAGAAAATCGTAAAAGTAGACATAGTCAGACTAGGTCCTTCAC
>JAHZNF010003308.1:0-11195 GCA_027744215.1 Troglopedetes dispersus | reverse complement strand
TGGTGGAGCCTTACAATTGCACCTTGAGCGTTCATCAGCTCGTGGAGAACACCGACGAAACTTATTGCATTGATAACGACTGCGGAAGAGGAGGGCGAGTTTGAAGAGGAGGAAGGTGAAAATGAGGATAATTAAAATTCAATTATTCCACTTCACTTCTGTAATATGTTACGATTCCTTCAAAGTTTATTTTTATATCTCAATGAAAATGCGTGCCAATCTCCGTTACATTTGAACATCTAAGATTATTATTGCGAAAGTTTATTGTACACCTGTTTTCCACTTGATTCAACTTGTACAAAAATGAATAAAGGAAATGCTTGTAAAAATTACCGTGTTGTCAACATTTGCAATCTAGTTAGTATGTTTTTGTAGTTGACCTGTGAATTAAGTAGTGCTGTGGTTAGAGGAAGCGCAAAGTTTCCAACATTGTTTTGTAATCCTTGTCATTTTGTAGTATGAAAGTAATTAGTTTTTAGTTAATTCATGCAAAAAAAATGATGCAGAGTCGCCTTAAAAGGCTTTTATAGTGTGAGAATTGACTCGTGCACATGAGAATAAGTGCCAAGTAGAACACCTCAAAGTAGAACTCTAATTTCGATAATGTTCCTAACATAATTAATTAGAACGAGCATGCATACCCTTCTCTCAGAATGAATTTCATAACTGTCCATTGAAAACTGACAACGACATCATTATCATTAATCATTAATGTTAGTACAATCCGTTATGTCCAATTACTGCAGGCGAATGTCCCTCTCCTTTTGGTTAATTACGGACGCTTTCACCTTCAAAAAAGTCGAGCAAATGGTGGAATAAAGCACAACCGTATTGCTAGAAGGTTGGGAACACAATGTAGATATCGCAAGTAAGTATGCGCGAGAGTGAAATTGGAAAACTATCGTACACATTTTTTTCTTGAGCTTTCTTTTTGTTTGGAGTATACTCTCCTGTTGTTCCAATGTGCTAGGATATATTTCCCCCTCTATAAAACCTGCTGGAGATGGAGAGAGGCGGGTGATTTTGTTGTCAAGTTGGAGAAAGTAAACAGTACGAGTGTGTATTGTTGCTCTCTTTCTTTCACCTGTGTAACCTCCTCAATTTACTCCTACCTGACTTGTGTTTTTGGGTTGATTTTAAATTTAATTTAGTGTGCTATATTTAGCTTTAAATAATTCTAGGTTGGAGCACAAGAACAAATAGGTTGCAATTGGAGCTTGTGATCCTAGCATTAAACATGGAGCACGATCCGTTAAATCGAGAGGAGGACGATGATGATGACTTCGTACCTCAGATGAATTACGTGAGTACTCAAACCATTTTATTTGTTAAAGAGATTTACAGAATCTTGAGAAGACGAATATTAATTATAGCTAGATTTTCCTGGTTTTCAGTGCTGCGGCATTAAGGGTGATCCCATAATGTCCAGAAAATTTCAGGATGCTCGAACAAGGTGCGGATTTGTATCGCTGGTATTCGTATTGAAACTGATGCAGATGGCAATCGTCGCGTTTTGTCTATATTATATGATTGCTGATGAAGATTTGTAAGTGAATTGACGCTTGATGGAAGTCTAGCAGTTCAAATTTATAAATATTTGTTATTACATATTCCTAAATTCGTAATTTTTTTTTGCAGGAAGCCCTTCAACATTCCTTTCGTCACATCACAAGAGTTACGACCGTACAATTGGGTGATTTTTCTTGCTCTGTAAGTATTTATCTACCTATTTCTACTATTTTAGTATCAGTCATTTCCGAGTTGATTATTTGATGCCAATATTGTAAATTACCGCACATAACTATACTACTAATTTACTAGCACTCTTCTTCTCATCAATTTTTCGTCCGCAAGATGCATGAGTGTGGGTCGATCGTTCCCTCTGAATGTCTTCTTCTTCATTGTTAATGTAATTTGTTCAAAGTTATCCGAACAGTATTCGATTACTCAAGATTTATTTAAATGTAATGACTTAACTTTGTGTCCTATGTAGACTCTCTGTATTGCTGTTGTCTGCTCGGGACTGGTCACCGTAAGCTGGATTCAACCCTACCGTTACATGTTTTTTCTCATCGTCACCACAATCGCGTTTTTGTGCTTGGGCATTTGTGTTTTGACGGCAGTTTTTGATGTAAGTTTAAAAAAAACAAACGAACCATTTCAAGAATGATGGAACCATTAAAGTGAATTACACTAATTAAAAAAGGTGGAGGCATCTGAACGGGGAATATTTGCTGGTCTCTTCGTATATTTTCTGTTCCTGTTTGGTTTCGCCCACTTCGTATATGTATCCTCGCTGGGAAGTAGCAGCACCTATCACATCGAGTACGATAACTTCCTCAAGCATATTGTCGTTGGTGGTGGGGTAGGTCTGTTTGTCAACATGGTAAGTTATTTAGGTGTATAAACAACATGGTTCTCCTTTTATCAGTGGATAAATTTAATTAGCAAAATTGCCCTTCATTACTAATAATTGTGGGCGTGCTAAATATTGTCTTTCACAGGTGCAGTTGTGGTACGTGCAAGAAATGATACTTGGACGCGTCCTCAGTTTGGACGAGACAGAATTTGTGTACGTATCCTTGCTGATCTAAGAGAACAAGATGCACTTCAGCATGTCCAGAAGAGCAATTAATATCGTAACATGAAACGCTCACGATGAACATGGAGCGAATTGTTCCTGGAGACTACTTTAATTCTACATAGGTGGTACTGTTGATTCGGTTGTTTTATGGGAAAAGAAGACTTGGAAATAAGTTCCATATCATTTCTGCTGCAAAGTGGGCGGTAGTGAAAACACTGTATTATGCAGGGAGAAAACTGACACGTTAATTAATAAAGTTCCTCAATTCATGAAATTACTTTACGATTGTATTTACAATGTATAACTATTATTACCTACTTATGAAAGATGTTAACATTGTTGTGTCAAGTTTTAAAGTAAGAATTCATACTGTAGTCAGTCTAGTCAGTATTACAATGTTAGTCACGTTACACGTTCCATCACATTTTAAAAAGAATGTAGTAGAAAATATTCTGTATGTACTCGATATTCAGTATTAGTACAAACTCATTTGTGAATGTTCAAATATCTTCCAACTTCCGGTATGCGGTTTTCTCAAAGGTATTGTTCGTCTAGAAATACTTCGAGAAGTAAAGTAGAGGTACATACATACATATTATTAACGTCTATGAGGTAGCAATAAAAAGGTTCTGAGCCGCGCTAGCTCACTTCATCACACAATCATGACATTAAGAGTTGTTCATTAAGGTTCGTTGGAATTTCGAAAAATTATTAATCGATATGTAGAACTGTGAATTGTGTAGTCGTACAAACAAATACATATATGCCAAGTGAAAGCACAACCGTGTGCTGATGCTGCTGATATTAAATATTCCTTGCTTGATAGCAAATTAGCAATAACAGTTTAGTCTTTATGATCGATGTGAAGATGTAATTTATGTAATGTACACGACGAATTGATGCCAGCCCTTTGGAATTTAATCTGTCAATTGAGGACAATAAAGTTTTGTCTGTTGCTCCGAATTGTTACTTGTAGTTCTAAACTCTTTATTAACATGTGTGCATTTAATGAAACTTCTATGTGCGTCAATTTTTATTGTGAGCGTCTAAAACTTTTTCATCTAAAGTATTTCCAACTGCTTCAAACCGCTCTTCAATGAAGAGAATCCAGAAACTATTATTGTAATTCTCCTTGTTAATAATATTTCGTCCAATTCCACTGTCAACATTTTCTCATATGAATTTCTGAGAGGGAGGGAGCATGTGCGTAGTACTTAATAATAATTTATGGTTTTGCTGAAATTATAAAAAGAACCATAACTTATCTTAATAGTTTTCTTCAAGCATTTTAGTGTTCCATATAAGAAGGCATTTCCAAAGTTCCGTGTGCAATTTAAATGTTCAACCTTTTTCACTTTCACCACACTTACATGAAAAATATGCATGGATATGCTTATGTGCTTGTTAAAGAAGCAGATTCATTAAAAACTGCGATTTTGCATTCTGACAAATGCTGGGACATGCTGCAGGTTCATCTCTTGTGATATGGAAAATACGAAGGAGGCTATTGATTGTGATGATATCCTAAATGCTGGGTTCGTTAAAGGTGTACCGACTCATTCTTCTTCGAGTTTCTCAGCGCAGCATTTCACGAATCTCATAGTATTTCTACTTCTACTTACCAATGCTAAATTATTCCACCGAATTGCATCCTTCATGGTAAATGTATTATTGATCATCTCCATATGTGATGTAAGGATACGTACTATTGCATTTATAAACTATTCACTCACTTCCTTTTTTACAAACGGTTAAGTATCAACAACATGAACTACGTTAATGCATACTACCACAAAAATTCGAAGTCGGGGAAAGGCAAAGCGTTGAAACATAATAATGATACTAACTATATGGACAAAAGATAACCACAACTGATTGTAAATCATATGATGAAAGAACCTCGTTCATATGCATAGTTAGAATATCCAATTAATAGGCTTGGGGTTATTTCTACTTCTACTTACCAATGCTAAATTATTCCACCGAATTGCATCCTTCATGGTAAATGTATTATTGATCATCTCCATATGTGATGTAAGGATACGTACTGTATATTGCATTTATAAACTATTCACTCACTTCCTTTTTTACAAACGGTTAAGTAACAACAACATGAACTATGTTAATGCATACTATCACAAAAATACGAAGTCGGGGAAAGGCAAAGCGTTGAAACATAATAATGATACTAACTATATGGACAAAAGATAACCATAACTGATTGTAAATTATGTGATGAAAGAACCTCGTTCATATGCATAGTTAGAATATCCAATTAATAGGCTTGGGGTTACATATTTTGACAACTGAATAATTATGCTGCACCTGTTCACCCGCACTACTAATATTACGCGCTTATCATCTTTCGTTGCATTGATTACTGCAGACGGCAGGCTCATTCCAAAGTAGACGTCGTACATAGATTCCTACTTCTTTTCTTCCAGCACTGTCCACAGTCCACACAACTACCGATATGAACTTTAGATAGAGTAGTATCCTCAACTTCAACTCTCGCATCACGCATTGACCTAACACCGAAAAAATGTTATTTTATTCCTCCAAAAATAAAATGCTCTGTTCTCATACATGTTGTATTATTCTTCTGTAGTGTATTTATATATCTTCCAAAAAGCTTTGCAACAAATCAAGTCAATTTACATATGTAATTAAGGTAATGTGGATACTTTTTGTGAAATATATTAAAGTTAATAGTACATGCATGATTTACTCCAGTATTATTCTTCTGTAGTGTATATATCTTCCAAAAAGCTTTGCAACAAATCAAGTCAATTTACATATGTAATTAAGGTAATGTGGATACTTTTTGTGAAATATATTAAAGTTAATAGTACATGCATGATTTACTCCAGCTTGCTTCCTTCCCGGTTTGCATCGTAAATCACAATAAGCCATTAACTCTTCCGTTGTATCTAGAATCTTATGGTGATGAGAAAATGGTTTGAAGTTGCGGAAACACTGCGGCAGAAAAAATAGATTTTTTGTGGTCGTTTGAAGTATCCGTTGCGTAACACGTGTAATACATACATACGAACGAATTGATAATATGCCTAATGAAATTAGCGAAAACGAGCGAGAAGGTTTACTACGGCTTCCATATTGCGTGTTTGAAGTATCCGTTGCGTAACACGTGTAATACATACATACGAACGAATTGATAATATGCCTAATGAAATTAGCGAAAACGAGCGAGAAGGTTTACTACGGCTTCCATATTGCAATCTGCTTTCACGCACGTTAAAGTAAAAAAAAATGGGAGCTGATGGTGGTGGTGTTTTAGAAAAGCCCGAGCGTGAGAACGAAATGAAAGCTTTTTTCTTTGTTTTTCATTCTATCGTCTTTTTCTCTGACCTTCGTTTTATCGTGTTCTCCTTCATTCCACGTTGGGGTGATGTAAACCGTTAAAGGATGCATACCCACATAGCATAAACATCGATAGGTGTGTGGCAATTTTCTCACAAATATTTTCTAAGAAGTGGGCCGCAGATCCGGACACAGCGTTGACTATTGGAAAACAATGCGTTCTTAGAAATGGAAACTCTGTCGAAAATCGAAATAAGATTTTCTCTGTAAATGCTTTTATTGCTATATGCGAAAATAAAATTCTGGCTCTGTTACAACATCTACGCACATTTTCACAGGTTTTCTGAATTTCCACATTGAATTTTCACGGTGTATCAAGACGAATAAAATATAAAATGCGTTGCAAAACGAAATTACTCACACTTCACACTGATATGACGCAATCTAAAGCGCTTCAAATGTTTGCCATACTCTGCTTTTATACTAGTTCGGGATTGGAAATAAATAGGCTCCAAAGTTTCTTACAGCCAGTCAGGAAAACCAATATTTTAGCGAAACTTTGCTAGCGTCTCTTTTTCACCTTCCCCGTTTATCGTATCATTTCGTCAGAATGCCTTTTATTCAAATTCGGTTGCGGTTGGAAGCACAATTAAACACCTGCGCACCTAAAAAATCCCGCATTTCTTATTCTGTTGCTAATTTATTTGACCAAATATGTTAACAATGCTCATTGTCCGCAAAGCAGCATGTCTTTCTGAAGGAAACATGCTCCCCTCCGACTTCATACTCTCCCTCTACGAGGAAATTTTTCTTCTCGAAATTAAATGTGTCAGTGAGGCAAAGAAAGGGGAAAAATGTTATCCCATAATTGGCACAAGTGAAAACAAAAAACAAGAATGCTACGTAGTTCTTGTGAAAAAATAAATTGCTTTTTAAACAACCTTACCAATCTGTGTCTATGGCTCATTAATAATGAGATCATTATTATTCTGAAATTCTGTGCTTCTATTATTATATCACGCTGGGGGGCCGCGCCATGAAATGGAGAAAATGAGTCATTACATTTCCCAGATTGTCTCGCATTGTCCTTCTAAAATTCGTGGAGAGTATTTCCGGTTCTTGTTTTCTGGGATTGATTGCGCAGTCGCAATTTTGTTGGGCAACGTCTTACTGTTGGGCTTGCACGGAAAGCATGAATGCGCTCATTTTACATAAAGATGACTTAATTGCAATTAATGTTGAAGACAACGGGCAATTGAAACTGTACATACCACATGCATAAATCTTTTTTCGCGGTATGACTATATCGACATCCATAGACTTGTTAAAAATTATTTTTAGCATTTCCATGCACATTAGTTACGTCCTGTTGCCTGGCAAGATTTCCCCTTTTCTTTGGGTGATTGATCAGGTTATATAAATGAGAAGGATGACGTTCATATAAAAAGCACTACTACATATGAAAGTGAAAGTATCAGCAGGACTTCTCCAGCACCATTATTCGTTTGAATTACTTTTAGTTGTACTGTTTTTCGTGTGCTGAAATAGATATGTGACGCAGGTAAAATATTTCAACTTTTTTTATGGAATATATAAGCTAAACAAAAGCAAATTGACGATTGAGAATTTTTCCGAGAGGAATAAACCAGGTTGACAAGGAGGGACATTCTGAACTTTGTATGCTGGAATGCATCAAGAGAAAACTGGTTTATAGAAAAATGCTTTCTCCAATTGGAATGAGTGGGGTATTTCCCCGGAATGCTTTTACTTTTATTGTAATATAAAGATTTTCATGCAAGCCCATTAGCTAACGTGATATGTTCAATTCATTGTCAAGTCTGGCCTTGGCTCTTGACCGTATTGAAAATGTCCTTTGAGCCATGTTTCCTGACAGATGGCATTCAAAAACGAATTGTGTATGGCAGACCTGGCCTCCAAGTTAGGAAGAAGATGCACACTTGACATGATACCTTCATTATTAGAGAACATACACAGAGGAGAGTGTCTTTTGCCACTACTTTTATAATATGCAACGGTTTGAGCAAGATTTTTACTTACTCTTCTCATTTTATTACTTTATTTTTGCATCAAGATCGAAAAAAAGAGAACAGGTTGCTTGCAGAGCAGAACTGGCACAGAAAAGTTTTCAGACACTCTTTGTATTCTATTATTATTATCTATGTATTCTGATAATGTACCCTGAAAACTGTTGTTGCACTTCTTCTATGAATAGCTAATAGATGTTGCAGTAAGTAAGACAGGAAACTGATACTGATAAGATTGCGTGTTCGTAAATGGTGGTTATCACATTGAATTTTCGTTGGCATAATTCTAGAAGATGGTATTTGGAAAGTGAAACGTTCTAGTTGTAGACTTCGTGCTTTTTTGTTTTCGCTTCCTCTTCTACATACATAATGCAGGCTTGCTCCTCGCAGTGTTTCCCTTTCCTTCCTGTCGCATTAGATCATCATGAAGATCACTTCTCAATAACAAAAGCAGAAGGAAAGGACGTGGAACACCCATCAGTCGAGCTCTTTGCAAGGATGCATGTTTCACAAGTAATAAAGTTTTTCGTGTAGCTCATTTTCTTGTGAAAAATACAAAACTTGATAACTATATTCAATATTTCTTAAAGTTGCGTAAAACAAGGGGAAAAGTGCTTGTTTTATATTTCAAATGCAGTTGCAAGACTCGAAAGCTAATTTTGTTTACACCTCTGGCTTCTGGTGTGGTGGATACAGAAACAGCAGTGTAATAGGAAAATTGACCTCCTGTGATTATTTGGTAGCACTTTACTTTTTTTACTACCATTTCCCAGTACTATTATACTCTAAAGAGTCCAATAAAGATAAGCGCATACATACAATAATGTTCCCTTAAGATACTTAAAATCACAGGTAATGCCAATGAACAATAATAAGAGCACACTACGGACATCGCTTGAAGATTATTCTTCCCAAAATCCTATCTCGGCTAGTGTGCATGTAGCATCATCACCTCGGAAGAGTCGACTCCCATTGCTGCTCTCACTGGAAAGTACAGCTAACTAGTTTCTTCAGTTTCAATAGTAATAAGGTAGTGAAAGCAACTCTTTTTTTTCTTCGAGCAAGATGAAACAGAAGAGTTCTACTGGATAAACTCCTTCCTACACAGCATGATGTAGGCAATTTTTTTTGTTACTAAGAGGTAGGCTCTCTTATACGCTATAAAAGTTTTGTCAAGTTGGTTTTGTATAGATGAATCACACTGTTGCTTCACTCCCATCTTTGTCTAGACTTTTCCTTGTATTTTTGTTGGTGAAACTATTTATAATAGTGATACTCCGAAGGAAGATGACAAAGCAGGTATCGAGACAGCAGAGAGTTCGGATGTTGCATGAAGGACTTGTTCCTGCCACGCCATTTATTTTCATGGGAGAGTTCCAGAAACAGGAAAGTCGAGCATGGAGGAATTCGATATACGAGCCGCATTGAACGATTCCTTGAGCCTGGCTTAAACTTCACTGTTATTACTTGTATTTTATTTTGTGGCAAAGGGTTGCTTTCACAGAAGAGATTGTTTCTAATGGAAAAAAAAATGATGAAGCTGCGAGTACAAAGGTGGGACCTCCACTTTTGTTTCAACATTGTCTTCCTCCTAACCACGAAATGCAAATTCGTCATGTGTGTGTGTGTCACCAAGTGGAAAGGAAAGAAAGTTGGGAAGGAAGAAGAAACCAGGTGGCTTTGTTATTTTTCCCTGGCAAGCAATATTTTACATTTTGATCAGTTCCCAGTGTTCCCTTTTCCGTCACTCTCCGCAGGTCTGATTTATTGAATGAATATCGACTGGAAACATTGTTTCCACATACCTTTAGAGCGGCACGGAGGCATTATGTCCTCTGTGATGTTTTTAAAGAAGTGGAAGTTTATCTTACAGATTCCCCACGTATGTTGTATGGTACTTGAATGTTGAGGAGAAAATATGTCTGCTCATAAATTAAACCGTTTCTTAAACTCAACAAGATTTTAGCTTGGAGAAAACACCACTACTCCTTATCGTTCTCTCCATCTGCAGTGATGTTGCTCTACTTTTGCCAGGGTTTATCCAACAAAAATTAAAGTGCGTCTTCTGGGTAAACACCACCCCTACACACCCAAAAAGGTTTCTACTTTTATTATCTATTATCTGGGCGTGACATTTAGACGTTTTTTTATTTCAGAATCCTCATTCTACAAAAGCATGAATTTGAACTTTCTTTGTATCTAATTCTTGTCCAAATGATGATTATCTCGAATAAAAAATTTGCCCAACTTCACTTTCTCCAACACTTTCCACCACTTTCCCATTTTTTTTTGCAGAAAGGAAGAAAAGTGAATGTCGTCATGAATGCTTATAAAGCTTGAGAAAAAGATTCGTTTTTGCTCGAAAATATGTGCATATATATTTTTGTATAGGTATGTATTAGTAGAAGTAATTCCTTTTTTTCACCAAAAAATATCACTAGTATGGTATGGATTTAAGGACACAACAGGGGGAAAAAGTATGTGCTCCGTACGTTGTAGAAGCATCATGAAGGAGACCCTGATGAAGGTTTGAAAAGAAAATCTTGTTAGTGTGAAGAGTACATGTGGCATGGCATATCTCTGTCTGTTTGAACGATCTATCACAAAGAATCTATCTATCTATCTGCGTCTCTCTTCTCTACCTTCACCCATAAGAGCTTTATAATTTCTTTCCCGTCATCACCGCCACCGATATTCTAAGGAAGAAAAAGTGCGCAGCTGAACTTGACAACACCTCTCTCTTTCTCCTTCTTGTTTTTTCCCTGTGTGCTGCGACCTTTTCCTTATTCTCCCGTCTCCCTTCTTTTTTTTCTCTCTTCTTTTTCTCAACTTGTCACTCACGGACTCAGTTCTCCACATTTTTTTGCATACTGTGTGATGTGTGAGCACATTGCATAAATATGTACAGGAGGAAAAACTTGGCGCAAGCAATGCATACACGTTAACTCACACAAGCCTTTGTGTGCTCCTCCATTCTTTGCAATGATATCATTGTGAATGGTTGTACTACTGTAAAAAAAAACTTGGTTGGTTGAGTCTTCGAGTAACCGACTTACTTCTTTCCTTTTTTCTCGCATTTAGACTCTTGAGGAAGAAATCTCGGAGGCCTGCTAAATTATAAAAAAAAGAGGAAGGAAAAAAAAGACGAGATGCAACCTACCTTCCTCCGTTAGAAAAAAAAGGAAAAGTACTTGGCTGAAAAAACGAAACGAATATTAATGTACACAAAAAGAAAGTTGTACCTT
>JAHZNF010003307.1:0-14276 GCA_027744215.1 Troglopedetes dispersus | reverse complement strand
AAAAAAAACAACGAATACTTTAATATTTTTGACTCACGTAACAAGCACCCAACTCTGGACACAAATTTTTGTTTTTCGGCCTTTCAGTATAAATATTGGAGCAGGCAGGATTCCGAATCCCTTGGATAGTTACCGGAACAGAGCCAAAGTAATATTTTGGAGATCCTACCACAACTAAGAGAAACTTAATTACTTCAAGTATTTTTTGTTTCACAATAATTTGATTATTATCACATTTTAATCTTATCTTTTACCTGTATTATAAGTCTGGCGTTTGGTCATCAACCCTTTCATTTTTGGGAGCCACCTTCCCGGGAAAAATATAAATGGATTTATCAGGCATATTGGTGCAAACTGGGAAGAAGTCTGTAATCGCTCCAAATGTAGTGGCACCGCCAGAGTCACAATTGCCAGGTTATTGTCGTGATATCTACTTGAGTATTCTTCATGAACCGTGATGTCCGCAACGGATCGTCTCTGGCGCCTTCCAATACTTGGTGAATAGAAGTACACTGTGATTTCATGGCGTCTCTTGCTGTCACATTCAATTTTTGGTTCAAATTCGATCCTGATTTTGGTGAACAATAAATGAGTACATTTATTTTACTTATTACTCTTTTAAGCATGACGCCGACGACATGATATGCCGATCACTAATTAATGAGCCATAACAGAATGGCTCTCCAGGGGGACCTCGTCCTTTGAGGATACCTACCAACCACGGATATTCAGCATTTATGAATGCTGCCCCATCAGCGAATCCCTGCTCAGCTTGAAACCTACCACAAGCTTGAAAATAATATGAGCATAATATTCATGTTTCAAAATGTCCTCTAAAAATCTGGGAAACCTTATTAGCCTACTTTTCCTTTTTTTTGTAAACTTTTTTTAAACTTACAGCAATTCAAGAAATCATTTGGTGACCTTTCGGAAAATATTGAGTTTGTGATAACCCTGCTGTGGTTATAATTTCGAGAAGCTGGATATGTACTACCTATAGTACTGTTGTACTTGTTCAGAAATATGAAAATTAGAAATAAGGTCGCAATCTTTTGCCAAAACATAATCAAATAAAAAAATATTCTTCGGAAAACTAGGAAAAATTAGCTTTATTACTTGAATGATAAGAGTCATAAAATACAGGTAATTGCGACCAGTTGTAAATTTGCTCATAAAAATAAAGCATTAAAATAAACGCACACATACTATGGTTATCATTCGGACCTGTCATCTTTCTGATTTGACGCATTTAATTTCACTATTGGCAGAATCCGCAAAGCCACCAATTATATTTTCTCGTTTCGTAGATCACAGTATGCATTCATTCAAATAATTCCTGGAACACAACCAGAGTCTCCGAAAACCATCCTTTTATTGAATACAAATTAAAACTTAATTAGCTAGCTTCCAGGTAAATCTATAAATATATAAATACTTAATTGCTCATTTGTTAGTTTATTGTTGTACATTAGCCTCGCACTCGGACGTACTAGCTGGAGCAGTAGCTGCCATCCTTCGCGTTGAAAGCAATCCACCGCATCAGCGCTGTAAACACACAAAAAAGGTATTTATCCAGCAAGAGAAAACGAGCACAAATACTGAGTGAGCACCAATTGTCTCATAAAAAAGTATTTGTCAATGAATTATGCATTCAGATTGAACTCAATGGAAGTATGGAATGTAGCCCAATGGAAATATTGTTGTACCTGTGATGCGAGTGTACACGTTCGGTTTCAATCCACATCCCTAAAAAAGTAACATTACACCATCCATAAATACTCAAACTAAACTTTAGAGTTCAAATGATAACTAAGTGTAATATTATTTATAACTTATTTACATATCCCCAGCTGGCCAATCCAATTAAAGTGCGTTGACTCGATTCTCCAGAATCGCTACTTTGAACTGGTTTTGGAAAGAACAGTGGTTCACCTGCAAGCACACAAAAATATTCCTAAAGGAGTATAATTAAGCTTCAAATTACTTTCAATATTTTTTTTCAAGTTTTGGCAGGTTGACAAGATATAAAATTGATAACTACCTGAATCACCCTAAAATACAGAAACGAAAATCACAAATAATGTAAAAAATATACACAAAAATCTTTAGATTAAAATCAATTTATAAATAATGCTGAGGTTATTATGAAACATTACCTGGCAGGTTCGCAGAAATTTTTGCGTGTCGGTGCACAACATTCTCTCTGTAATTTTGTCGGCATAATATCCTTTACATTGCTCATTGCTTAGCACTGTCACCTGGCGTTCCTCAAGGTCTATGTGAACATTATAAAAATGAAAATTTATAACTAAAAATTCATACTGGTTCAAATCTACATATCATATATAGCCATTTCTGCCTTATCTTCATACCTCCTGATCCTGTTTCCCACTGAAATATGGTTGCATTTTCTCCTGCGTACGTATTTCCGATATTCTCCTCAGTTGGTAGACACGCTGGTATAATTCGATAACCCATGTTCCCTGAAAGATTTACTTCTTCACTGAGACGGATAAGGCCCACATCGAAATCCAGCTCGCTGGAGGAATATTCCTTATGAATTATGGTACTCTCCACTCCGCGTCTCACTTCCAGTGAATTCCCATCTTGAGAATTACCACTTCTGGTTTGGTTGAATACCACCTCCAGTCTGGAAGGAGAGTGCCTGGAAATTGGAGCACAAGTATTTTAAAGAATTCGATAATGTAATTTTTTTAAAATGTTAAAATTGACTTTGTTTACCTGTCCAAGCAATGAGCTGAAGAAATCACATATCTTGAATTGATTAAAGCTCCTCTACAAAACGGTCTGGAGTCTCCTTTTCTAACGAGACTGGCTGACCAGAGATATTCAGGAGTCGCTGCTGGATTTAGTGTGCTCACATTATTCACACTGCGCGAGCCACATCCTTGTTTTAAAACATACTTTTAACTAAGTCAGATTGAATTTTTTTTGCAATTTGGTGACAGGAAATACAAATTTTGCATTTAGTTTACAAAAAATATCTTACGGCAGTTGGTCGTATTGCGTTCAATCTTGGGCAACATTGCTCCAGCAAGTTCTGAGTGAACAACATTAAAATTTATGAAAAGACATGAATTAAAAAAACTACTTTCATCCACAATCAACAAATCTTCCTGACAATGTATTAGAACCCAGTCAGAAAACGTGTTTTGAGACGTCTTAGCTGAGCACCACTTAGCTTGATGATAAGCACACTTTCAGAAAAAGGAAAACTACTCACGGGGGTAACCTTATTAAAGGAAATGACTCACGATACTTCCTCTCGGTGCACATCATGCGACACCGGAAGCCCACATCTGAGAATCTTGCACTGGTGGAGAAAATGATGGTGACGTTATCTGAAAGGAAAGCTTCCTTGGGCCCACTAAGACCACAGTAGCGAGTCCTTCTGCCATTGGCATTGTCAATAACCTCGAGTCGATCCAAACACCGGAACTCGGTGAGTTGAAAATCGGGACAGTTGATACCCATGTTGCACCCGTCAGCCTAATATTTTTTCGTTTGTAAATTGAGCATTCAAGTTTTCTCGTGAGTGCGACAAAAGCAAATTACCTGAAATCTCCACACATTGCGGGCCAAGTTTGGATATTTCATTTTGCGGAATTCAGGACTCTCAATAAGATACTCGTCGTCCGCCTGCATCACCTTATATGACCCAGATGGCAGAGCTAAAAATTAACCAATGAATTTTTATTTGCTGGATTTGAAAAATATTTAGTGATAAATTGTGCTTCCTAATTTGTTTGTAATGGTTTTTACTTGGAGGCTTGTCTCTGCTCATGGGTAAGGCTGCAGGTGGAGTCCATTTGTCAAATGTCCCCCTGTGCGGATTCTGTGGGGGGAAGAGTATTATTACGTAAACCTGACATCTCACTATCATTGTGTGTGCAAATATTTAAATGATGAGATTCGAGGAATATTTACCTGGGAACAACACGTGGTGGAAATAATGGCACCAAGAAAAATCACAGAAAGCGATAATAAATTCACAACTTGGCAAAATCTCCTTAACCTTTGCCTTTGATAATATTCCATTGTCGAAAGGTATTTCATAATAACTTATCAATTTATGAAAGGAAGAAAGAGCAAAGGATTCACGAATTATTATCCATGTAATTTTCTTTTGTGCAAAATGGCTTTCCCTACAGAAATGTTATCGTCCACAATAGTTCCACATAATACTTTCAGAGTGGTCGTAAAAAACAATGCCTCATGTGCTTGTTTATGGCAGAACTTTGGGATAAGTAATGTGTTACAAGCAATAAAATCTGCATTCTTGCATAAAACAATGTCAAATACGGGACTGAAATTGATATTAACTTGTCACCGTGTCCACTTCGTAATGAAGCATCTGTGTCTTTCGAGGACAAGCTGACTATACTATTGCCTGGTCCTTTTGAAACCACTTATTCAGTTTCCCATTTGCAAGTCTATCACGGACAACACGACTCATGTTTAGAGCTTTCTGGGTGATTCTTTTAAAGTAATGAAAAGGAATCTGGACGTTGGCTAATAAATTGCATGGAATCTGGTTCTACAATAATTATCCTAGTTTGACGTCCTTTAAGCGATATTGTTGGGACATGTGTTCCAGTTCCTTGTTAGATAAGGCGGTAGTGGTAAAACCAGTTAAGGGATCCAAAAAATTACGTTAGGATTATTTTTATTGGTCAAAACATGTAATCTCAGTTGCATACATTTGTCAAGCGTTATTTCCACAAAGCTTTTGTGGCAGAAAATAAATAAATAAATAAATACTCTATTATATTATTTTGTCCTGAACATTAACTAGAGCAGTAGCTCCCATCCTTCGTGTTGATTGCAATCCATTCTAGGAGTTCTGAAATAATGCAATATTAATATTCATTAAAAAAAAGATGAACAACAACCAAAGCTTGGTGTGCTGCCACGTTATTCATCCAACTAATCATCTAATACATTTCGGCAAAAAAGGGAATCTGTACCTGTGACACGAGTGTATACTCCAGGTTTTGTTCCACATCCCTAACCAAACATTACACAGTTCTTAATAAATTATTTCAACCCAGATTAACCAAAAATATAACAATATATTACAGATAATCATCTTTTTTTACCTGTCCCCAACTTACTAAGCCTATAAGAACATGCTGGTTTGGGGAATCGGAATCCAGAGCGTTCACAGTTCCTTTAATTTCACCTTTCATTGTCAGCAGGGGTCCACCTAATCATATCAGCTGCTGCAATTAGCACCACATTTAATGAAGTATGTATGATAACCTCGAGGAGAACGATAACTTGTACCTGAGTCGCCCTGGATCAAACAAAGAACCAAAAATGAAACAATAAAAATATAAAAATCCTCATGAATCATCATGACTGATGCAATATTATTAATATATTTTGCGAACCTGGCATGCATCCTTTCCTGGCGTGTGTGCACACAGCATTCTATCAGTAACTGTGGGATAGTAGGTACTACACTCTTTGTTGCTTATCACTTCCACCTGAGCCTGCTGCAAATGTGGAGAAACTGGTCCATCTGAAAGCCATAATATGTAATTTTATGATTAAATATGTTCGTTTTTAAAAATAATTTAGTTAACCAAATGTTATTGAACTTTAGATTAGTATCGCAAGTCAGACCATCGGCAATCTGGCCCCATCCGAGAACAGTAGCATTTTCGCCAACAAACATATTCGTGATATCCTTCTCTGTTGGGAGACACGCTGGTACAATGGAGTATCCCTCGTCGCCTGAAATTTCCACGCCTTCATTGAGGCGGATGAGTGCAGCGTCGTAATCCAGGCGGGATGTGAATTGCTTGTGGATAAGGATGTTTTCTGCCACACGTCTCACTTCGAGTGGATTTGTTCCCTCGGAATTCACCACAGAGGTGTTGAAAACCACCTCCAAATTGTAAGGTGTGCGTCTATTTGTTTTTAGTAATTAATCTATTCAGTATATTTTCAACTACTAATTTGTGGCCATAATTTGGTATGTCATATAGTATGTACCTCTGAACACAATGAGCAGCAGTAATCACCTATGTAAACGTCGAAGACAGAGCAAACTATAGAAAGGCCACTAAATCCAAAATTATTGTCACATTTTTTTATCATTTATATTACATATCTGGAGTTGATCAGCGTTCCGCCACAAAATGGAGTGGAGCTCCCTTTACGGACGAGAGCAGCAGTCCATGGAAACTCAGTAATTTGNTTTTTTTATCATTTATATTACATATCTGGAGTTGATCAGCGTTCCGCCACAAAATGGAGTGGAGCTCCCTTTACGGACGAGAGCAGCAGTCCATGGAAACTCAGTAATTTGGGCGTCGTGTCCACCCACCACCCTTCTGATGCTGACGCCGCAATCTTTATTTTTTAAAGAAAAGTGGACACAACTTACAAAGATGCCTCATAAACATGTTGCAATAAAAATAGTTTGAAATGAATAAATTTAAAAAACTGTACCGCAATTGGTGGCATTCGCTTCAGCCTTTGGAAATACATTTCCGTCAAGTTCTGCGTTCAAATCGTTTTAACTTGAAATTTTCTTCCATTTGAATATTGTGCAACAAAAATGGTATAAACATAATTAAATTATATGACTCACGATGTGTCCTCTCAGCGCACACCATTCGACACCGAAAGCCAACATCCGAGAACCACGCACTGCTCGTGAAAGTGATGGTAACATTGTCCGAAAGTGAAATTTCCTTTGGCCCAGTTTTCCCGCAATAACGGTTCAGTGTTCCGTTGCTGTCGGTAATGTCCAGGCGGTCGAAACAGAGAAAGTCAGTGAGTTGGAAGTCGGGACAGTTGATGCCCATGTTACAACCATCCGCCTACATTTTCAATTCTAATTATTACATATTTTATGGTTAAATTTTCAAAGACAATATGGGAGGAGTTTTCGACAACCTGAAATTNACAACCATCCGCCTACATGGGAGGAGTTTTCGACAACCTGAAATTTCCATTCGCTGTGCGCCGAGTTGGGATATTTCATTTTGCGGAATTCTGGACTCTCAATAAAATACTCATCGCCAGCTTGCATCATTTTAAATTCTCCAGAAGGCAGAGCTAAAAATAGATTTATGAGAGTAGTTTCTTTGTTAATAGATAATAAGTTTGAAAACATTGAAATTCAGCTTATCTTTACTCACTTGGAGGCTTGTCTCGGGTAATGGGTGAAATTGTAGGTGGAATCCATTTCCCATCACTTGTTTTCTGTGATCCCTGACTCAATCAAAATTTAAAAAAAGCATGTTTAAATTTTTTAAAAAATTGAATTTCGATAAATAATAAAATAAAATAGGTACTTTCAATTAAATACATACAGGTGACCCAAGACTGGTGGAGAAAACGGCAGAAATGAGAACCAAAGAAACTGTGGATGATAAGATGGGATTTTTGTGACGATTCTTCAAAGACAATGTGATTTTACACTCCATTTTCTTGTTACAAAAATCTTCAAGCACGTTTTCATTCAAGAATCAATTGGCAACATTAAAAAACTGACGCTTATCTTGTGACACTTCCTTGAATACTAGTACGCTCCGTGTAGAGAACGTATTTAAAGTAAACAAACAATTTTGCCCACTTTAAATTAGGATTATTGGCCCACTTTTGGAAAACAGTCCCACCTCCACTCACCACCGAAAGACAATATATAGGTTAAGTTACGTAAATAAAATTTCTGTGTGGCAATAATTCTGAGACATGTGACGTTTATTGTCCCAAGCTCATTTCCTCTTAAAAAATTGTGCTCACCTCGATAAAAAAATACGAATCTGGGTGAAACCTAGACATTGTGTCAGACATGCGCCACTCTCAGTGTCACCCACTCCACTTACGCATTCCCATTTCCTTGTTGCACAGTTACTACTCATTTATTGTTGCTCAGAAAAAAATACGAGGGCACCGCACGATTCATCATCATCTCTTCCACTCACATACAAATTCGTCACACAAGCCATGGTTCACCATAGGATACCATGCCTTGTCACGCTAATGAACCATGTTTCCTTTTTCTACTTACATTGTGTTACGCGACAAGCATGTTCACAATTTTTTTTGTTCCACGAGAAAGGTTATCTTTTATCCAGACGGCCATGTTATTAACCCACATTACACGTAAATTTAATTCCAATTCATCTAATGATATCGATATTCTGCTCAAATTATATTGTTTTGGCCTGGTATGTGGGAGGATTAGCAATGAGAGCTATTTTTATAGGAAAAAAATGCGTCACAACTCCTTTCTTATATTCACTTTTGACACAGATGCAGCCAAGTTCAAAGTATGACAATGCACACGAGTGCATCAGAAGCCATGAGTCTTTCATGAGAGATTTCCTCAAAAAACGTTTTGCTTTCTAACAAGCTATTTTTCCACGTTGCTTCTCACCATTTTTATTGCACATGTTTTTAGTACTGCTGCTGCTGCTGTGACAAATTATTACACAGCAAACATGAGAAATCCAATGTTATCTTGTTGCTCACTAAGCATTATTTTTTAGAGGAAGAAACCCACTCGTAAAAAAGATGTGACACTGACAAAAAATATTTTTATTTTTTTTGCATTCAAGCGACGCCTTCCAAAGGCCAGTAAACAAGAGAAATTTAATTGCTCCAAACAGTTGTTCCCTTTCTTTAGTCATGTTTTAACAATAACAAACATAATTTTACATTCGTGTAACAATCTACAAAGGTAAGTAAAAACGGTGTTCTACAAAAAATAATGATAATAATAAGAATAACAATGGAAAGTAACAGAGCGGAAGTTAGAAATAAAAATTCGAGGAGAGTGTTAAACATAAATAAAAATCAAAGCCAACAAATTGCATAATTTAAAAAGTAAAGTTGTTACAAAACTTAGCTGCAGAATTTCCCATCCACTGTGTGCATCCTTATCCAATATGTAAAGGCTATTTAGAATAAAAATATAAAGAGAAACAAGAAGAATCTTTTTTGCAGATACGTCGAAATGATCCTAAAATATTCTAATCGACTTACAAGTGACTCTTGAAAAGACTCCCGGATTGAGTCTCAAGGCACATCCATACCCTTATTTCAAATTGATAAGTTATTTTCTGGTATTATGCATTAAATTTTAATGAGATTTTCATTTTAAAAAAATTACCCCAGCTGGTCACCCCTATTTGTTCATATCTTCCTGAATCCTTCTTCTTCGCGATAAGCGGCCCACCACTAAACCCCCAAAAATACCCTTATCATTATTAATAAAATACAAAAAGAATTTATTATCTTTAGGGATTGCTGATATTATTATTTTTACCTATCGCCAGCGCAGGTATCTCGCCCACCTGTTGTGTCATAATAATCATTGTTATTACTACATGTAGTTAATACTTGAATGGTCGGGTGCTTATCTGAAATAATAATACTTTTCAAACTCTTAATTTAATATTACCTTCTGAATATCCTGCGCAAAGCATATTGTCTGTGACTTGCGGTGGTTCTATTGAGCAAAAAATCTATCCTTAAAACATGCTTCCACCTCAATAGCATCACTATTGGAATATCATTTGAACAATGCTGTCTCGTAAGGATCTTTTACATTACGAGACATCACAAAAATAAAAATTACCAGGAGGAGCGTGGCCATGATAGTCATTGCAAGCCTCATTACTGTATACCATTAAAGGCACCTCCAACAATTTAGGTGACTTGAGTGCACCAAAGCCTCCCTTCGTCTAAAGAGATTAACAAAAAACTGGAATAACTTGAGAAAGCATAAATTAATGAACAACGTTGCAGAAAGCATACTGTTCCCCATCCAGCTGCTATCACTTCTCTCCCTTGGTACAACTCCATATCGGATGCAGGCAAGCAAACAGGTGTGAACACTGGTGCTTGAATTTCCACAGGTCGGTCCAACTTCAGTAAAGCATGATCCCCATAAAATGTAGATTCCATGTAGTAATGATAAGGAATTACTTCTTCCACTCCACGACGAATTGTGGGCCCAGTTGTTTCCGTGTCGTTGAAGAAGTCATGCTCATTAAGAATAATTATAATATCTTCTGGGTCCTCACTAAAAAGGAACAACAAAGTTTTAAAAACCTTTTTTAAGCACGTCTGTGCTTATAAAATAATAATCCATTTTCCCAGACTTTTACAAAACTTTTTTTCTCACAAAAAAAAAGAAATTAGAATGAGTGTGCCACACTTCACTTCAAGGTTATTAATTATTACCACAAGCTTAATTGACTGAATGCAGCGAAGATCACACAGACGCACTCAAAAAAAGAAAAGATTTTCTCAAATATGCAAATCTATTTTCAGGGACTTACTCTTCAACACAGTGCATAGCTGTTAGCACGAATCGATCAGAGATGAGGGATGCTCCGCAGTAGGGCAACTTCCCAAACTTACTCACAATTCCTAACGTCCACGGATACTGACTCACCAAAGTTTCCCGTCCGCCGACAATTCGTCTCGTTCTGTTCGCTCCAGCGCCTTCATTTGACATGCCGCATTCTGAGAGAAGAAGGAGAAAAATATTACTTTTTAAGAGGATTATCTTTTTCTTCATTTTTTTCATCCTTAAAAAGAGTTTCCCTTTCTTGTCACGTCAAAGATAATTAGGCATGCACTATTGTGTGCATATTAGTAAATGGACTTAAGTAAGTTTAGACACTGTTGTCGTAAAATATTGATATATCCTCTCACGACAGTCTGAGTAGGTTTGTGCAGGTGGGAGTGTGTCCTCGAAAGTTTTCGGGGGCTCGTGAACAGTTACAGAGAGCTTTTCCGTGTCCTTTAAAAGGTTTGAGCCGGTTGCCGTGAAATTCACTAATAAAAAAAAACAAAAATTCATAATCACATATTTTGTTCTAAATAATGAATAGACTATAAAACAATATGCATTCAGGAAAATCCCTCTACCTGGGTAGTTAACACATGTCACATAACACTCAAAATCGGGCTTCCGACTGGCTGAAGTGAAGCGATACACTACATCCAGAACTCCTCCTTTGGCTGTGTACTTCCTTCCAATTTCGGGCATGCTTGAATTATCGCAAAAACTGAAACCAACAAAATTGATTAAAATCATTAAATAACAACCACAGCAGCACAATTGAATGATACTCGACCGGGAGCTAAATAAGACGCCGTTTGACTGTTATCTTGGGATAATGGGAATGTATTCCAGATCAGTTGTCCTCTTTTGTTGAGATTGAAAAAAATTTTTAAAGTGTTTTAGTGGTTCTCACTGATGCACGAATGATTCTCCACCGTCGGTGATTTGCAAATAATTGGTTCTGCAGTCGCCACCTCTGTCTACGAATTTTGTACACTTCACTTCCGGCGTGCAAAAATTGTCTCCCTTGAAATGCGGAAACAAAAATTTCAGAACATGAGTGACGAACAAGCGATCTTTTATGTAAATGCTGCAAGAGAGTAAAATGGAACTGAAGGGCGGCGTTTACCACAAAACCCCAAATGCATCTGTACTGCTTATCAGTCTCATCAAACATTTCCGGACTAAGAATATACCCTTCCCCTTTATTGGCAAAGTGAACTCCGCAGTACTGAACTGAAATATAAAGACACTATATAAGTAAATTTTAAAAAAGCTAATGACTACAAATTATATTTTTTTGGAGTTGAAATGAGTTCCCCTTCTTCACCTTTCCAGTACGCTGTGTCCTCAATAATATGCTTCTTGAGATCAAAGTAGGGATTCTGGTAGGAAAAGTTTTTTCGGAGACCTTCATTTTCCACAATTATGGAGATGACAGGAGGCACTTCATACATGAAAGGGTAGAACTCATTTTGTGCCTGAAAAAAGATATTCATCATTTACCTCCACAGTTCTTACTTCGACTATACGAGCACAAAATTACAAAGTGGCTTACCGTCTCAGCAAATCTGATGGGATTTAAAGTAGAAGATGAGTTTATATTATACAAGGCATGGCCCAAACTTGGACTGCATAGTGCAGTAATCAGCAAGCAAACTATAATTTGCATACTTTTTCTCTAACAATGTTAAAACTTGGAAAAGAAGCTTTCTTGTATTTAAAAAAAATTTTCAATTTCCTTTCGCTTCCTTTTGTACACATATAAAATGAAATGTGCACCCAAACTATGTAATAAACTAGCACGTAACTATTGTGCAACAATTTTTTTGTTCTTCCTCAACGAATTCCATTTCCTGAAAGAGGGTAGTTACATGCTCACCCGCGAGAAAGTGGAAGGGATTATCTGAAACAATAACATAATATTTTTTTTGCCCACATAACAGTAATTAGTGCGTCATCATAATTTCTCACTGACAGTTACGTATATTTGGTCATGTTTTATTCAGCTGGCTCCACAGGATAGATACTTTCCAGCAGAAGATGAAAATTCTCGGTAATACCTGCAGTTATACCTCAGCTATTCTAGTTGGTGAATTATAAGTGCAATTATAAGTGAATTATTATGTATGCAAGCACCTATGAGCTCGAGAGAGCAAAGCACATCGTTAGAAATCATCTCACCAACAACAGCGGCCATCTGCATAATCACATCTGAGCTAATTTACGAGAATCTGAAAGGGAAAGTTTTTTTTCACTGAAATCTACTGCACTGAAAGCCAACACAACAACTCAAGTTGAGGTGAGGCAAGGTGGAAAATGTACGTAATAAAAAGAAGTGAAACTGCACCTATGAGCTCGAGAGAGCAAAGCACATCGTTAGAAATCATCTCACCAACAACAGCGGCCATCTGCATAATCACATCAGAGCTAATTTACGAGAATCTGAAAGGGAAAGTTTTTTTTTCACTGAAATCTACTGCACTGAAAGCCAACACAACAACTCAAGTTGAGGTGAGGCAAGGTGGAAAATGAACGTAATAAAAAGAAGTGAAACCTTTGCTGTCTGAATGTTAGCTTTCATTTATGCACACAATACTTTTAGCACTAGCATGGTCGAAAAGGTAATAGCTGCAGATCTTTATTTTAAGATCCTTCGGCTGCCTTCCGAAAATGGTCAAATGGCGTAAAGGAATCCACGAAAATGATTGACATTTAATGGGATCGCATCCGTGTTATTATTTTCTTTTAGATTGATTTTTACGGGACCACTCCAATCCTGTGAGTTTGTGACAAAAGATGCCAACGAGAATAGAACTGAAGTTCACACAATTCGGGAAATTATTCAGGGCATTGTGTACTTCAAAAAAAATCGGAAGCACAGCTATTTCAAATATTTTATGAATTGCGGTAATTGTGTATGTACGTGTGATAGATAGGCTTAGCTCCAGTCACCAAAATATCTGTTCATATTTCAATCGCCCAGTTTAAATGATGCATTTTACCGGATATGCTAAATCGCTGACTTGAATGAACGCCGTTTAGCACTTTGTAATTTACTTACTCGGATTTACATTAACAGGTAATGATTGTTGTAATTGAAATAAATAGACACATGTCAAGCAAAGCAAGTTAGTATTTAAAAACAGTAAGTTATTATTCGCAAAGCACCGTAGCTTTGAATTTGGACGGTGGGTTGGTCAAGCCTGGTGCCCTGAAGTGCTGGATTGAAATCGCCTCTCCATCAAAACTCAGCGAGCGCACACTCCCATTAACTCCACAGAACCTATTTAACAAAAAATACAATAATCCAGAAATCAATTGAAATCAAACGAATCATCTAAAAAATACGTGCTCTTTAAACAATAATTATGACAAACTTTTCTGCCCGTTTGGTTCCACTAATTTGCAAGTACTCCTTCTTGCAATCCTTGACCGCATCTACCCAATACTTCATGCGGACCACGAGCTTGTTGCACTTCTTGCCAGCCTTCTTGAATCTCCACACACATTGTCTCGGACTGGTGTTGGGGCTCTTCTTGAAAATCTCGTTCCCATCTTTCCCAGTGCCCACCTTCTCGGATAAGTAGTCATATGGAAACTTATGATAAGTGGAGCGCTTGATTCTATGAAGTCCTTGTGGAGGTACTCCTTCATGTGTCTGAAATGGGGCACCAGGAAATCCTCTTCCTGCAAATTCCAAAGACGAAGCTTCTGCCGGCTTACCTGCCGCAGCTGAATTTAGAATTTGTCGGAGTTGGTCCAACTTTTGCGGGTCGAGATTTTTTAGGAGGTCGTGTGCACCACCGTGATGCAATTGTGGAGCTACTTCCTGTGTTTTTGGTGATGGTTGTTTTGGCTGCTTTGGCTGGTGCACCACTTTCTTCTCTCCTGGCTTCCCCTTGGCGTTATCTAAAACGTGCTGAACGAATTGCGG
>JAHZNF010003306.1:0-14366 GCA_027744215.1 Troglopedetes dispersus | reverse complement strand
TCTATTCATATCCAGGTAAAAAAAAACTTACAATTGTTGCGCAGGCTCATTGTATAAATGCAAATCGGTTCGACGCCCACTGCTCTGGGTTTGTTATAAGGATTGGTTAGTACACATTATTTTTCTCCAGGAGCTGATGGAAAGCTGATCACTGTAAAATACACTGCCGGAAAGAACGGCTTTGTCGCCGAAGGCGATCATTTGCCTACTCAGCCCCAGGCTGCCCCATTCAATGAAAAGCAAGCAAATCAAGATGTTTATTCCTCTGGTAAACAAGGTTCCGTCGGTTTTGGCGGTGGACACTACTCTCAGGCTGCACCAGCTCACCATGGCGGAGCGTACCGACAGGGTCAGCATGGTGGACACCATGGAGGTCATCATGGAGGACATCAAGCAGCCAACCACTACAGTCACGCCTCTGGACACGGTGGCCATGGCGGAGCCTCATTTGCCAACTTCCCTGATTTCTCTAGTCAATTCCAGGGAGCAGGACATCATGGAGGTAAGGGTTTTGGACAGTCCAGTAGTTTCTTCGGATTTTCTGGCCCCCACGGTGAAAGCGTTGCCCGTCCCGTCCAATTTACAATTTCCCACCAACCCCAAGCTCAAACTCAAATCAACGATGTTTCAGGGGCTCCAAGCTACTCCTCTGGTTCTGGTCGCTATCCTGGTGCTGCTGCTCATGGTCATCATGGTGGACACCATGCTAGTGGACACCCAGGAGGTTCCTCAAGCTTCTCCTCACTTCATGGTCTTGGAGGTCATGGTGGTGGGCACGGTAGTGGGCATGGAGGTGTTAACTTTGCCGATCTTGGCAGTCTTGGGAGCCAACTTGGTGCTGCCTACAGTGGCCCAATGTACACCGCTGCCAATCCCTATCAGCCTGCCAGCACTGCCCCAGTCAATGCAGGATTTGATTTAGGAAATGGTGGTCACTTCTCCATCAACTTCACTCCAGGTGTAGGTCAGGAATACAACCCCAGTGCTGGTGATTTCCAAGGAGGAGCTGGTGGACACCACCAAGGTGGACACTCTGGTGGTCACCATCAAGGATAAACATCTCCGGTCATTGAATAAGTGGTTCATTTAAAAAAATAGTCCTACAACCAAGAGCGATCGACCACGAAATCCTAATTTTTTAAAGTAGTTGTTATATAACACATTATGTCATCGACCAACAATCGTGTCTTTCATTATTCATCAATTTTACCAGTGCCTCACGGTTCATTATAAGGTGAATTGAATGGTGACTTGTAGTTTCGAACTTCTGAAGCAAGTCAATTTTCCGTTGTTTTTGTGTCTATTTAACCATCACAGAAACCACAAGCTGAAAGAAAAAAAAATATACTTACATGTTTATCAAAAAGTAATAGTTAACATGAATGACTGACTTGTTAAGCGTGAGAATGAGGCTAATATTTTATATACAATTGTGTACGACGTTTTTTTGAAAGAGATACATTTATGAAAAGCCCCAGCAAGTCACAAAACTTACCTTACTAAATACCAATTAATATTTTATTAGAGACTGTGTGCTATTGTCTTGGAATAGTTGGAGGAGTGTCGGAAGACAAAAAAAACGAAGCAATACGTTAATATTGATTTTTAAGCTCTATGCTATATTTGTTGACTGTTCATCTCAATATGAAATTATATATTTTATTAAACTCAAATAAAAATATAAAAGTGTAGTAATAATAGCGACAATACAAAAAAACGAAGCAACACGTTAATATTGATTTTTAAGCTCTATGCTATATTTGTTGACTGTTCATCTCAATATGAAATTATATATTTTATTAAACTCAAATAAAAATATAAAAGTGTAGTAATAATAGCGACAAAGGCCTGTTCTTATTTATTACCAAACGGCGATACCATACTTTAATTTGCACACAATATTCAGTAAACGCTTGGTAGCACGCGCACGAGGGGGATTGAAGCTTTTGATTTTCATTGCATCAATGACCAGACTCGAGAGAAAAGGGACGGAGATCAGACAATTGCGATTTAACAATGGTTCTTGGCACATAAAGCTTGGTTTTTATTGCTACTTTAAAATAGTGTATCATTAACAGGACTGAGCGTTACCCCTACATCCCAATAAAAAATAACTAGGTAGTGCATAACTCACGTTGCGATCAGATTTTGCAACGGTTCAGTTGACTATTATCAATTACTATACTACCATCGTCCATCGGTTCAATGCAGCACACTCCCTATTCTTATTTATTAATTCTTGGAGGAGTCACAATCAGCAGAAGGTATTGAAGTGGAAGTAACAATAATAAAGAATATAGGTAATCATAATAATTGTTCTATTCCTTGTGTCATTATGCCCCAATCTAAATGAGCAATGACTGAGTAATCGAACATATCTACTTGGGTGACCATTGTGGACATTATAATAAATTGGAGCCGCCGCATACAATACGCTTACTGCTGCGCTAGAAATAAACAACATTATTGAACTAGTTCTCAGTACTGTTTATCAATTTCATTTTGGTAGTGTGTACTTGCTGCTGAGAAGTGAGGCGGTGTATTTCCTGCTGACTCATTAGCTCAGTACAAAATGTCTGATTTTAGAAAGAAAAAACGGATTTTGTCATTGTTCAAAATCTTTGATATAGGGAAATAGCACGAACAGAAAGTAAATACATAAAATAAAATTATGCAGAAAAAAAGTCGAAACAAATAGATAATGAAACAAACATTATTGCAAAGCAATGCGCATGGCACAACTTCACAGAAGACAACTTTTTGTATGTTCTCTGGCACAACTTCAAATGAAAATGTATTGTTTATCAACTAAAGTCATTTAGGTAGGTAACATTTTTTAACTATGTAAAATCCTCGTAAATATATGCTGGTATGGGTTCGGCGGTACCGGAAGGAGTCATTATTCATTACTATAAATAATTAAACAATTTACTTCACATTTCAGTTGCAATACTTATAAATGTATTGTTCAGTTAAATAGCTATTGCCAACGAACTGCTGAAACCGAAACCGTTAAAAGGACAAAGAGCATTTTTGCACATCTTTGCGGTACACAATTCATTCACAATCACGGAATGTCAGATACTGCTCTCATTCCCATGTCTAATCGTTGTAGACTTTGCCTCAACTGTAACAGATTCAAATGTTTGTTTATATCGTCATTTTGAAAGAGGAATTAAGAAATGGGAAATTGGTCTACATAAACTATTAAAATGATATAACTTTTCAACGTGCATTCACGTAGCTTATGGTTGAGCACTAGTACGAGTGTCACATAGAGCGTGCACGTCAAAAAGTAATGGGAATAGGTTAGCCATAAAAATTTGGTCGCGTAAAAGCTAATGTATTTATTGGCTCTCCAGTAGAAGCAAGGGTTCCACTTCGACAACTCCTTTGCTTTGAAGCAGCGCTCGTGTTCCTCGTTTCTTTATTACAGGAACACACACGTGCAAGAATAAATTATACATAATAATGACATTTTTCTGGTCCACATCTTGCACACTGACGTTTCCTCCTTTTTGAAGTAGTGGCACTCCAAAGCAATATATGTGCGATTGAGCCGCTCAATTTGAGCGATATGGTTTGTGAGCAGAGAGGAAGGCACCTTGACTCTGATACCACAAAGAAAAAACGATAACACAGTGTGTCAGCAGAACATATGAGGTAATATATAATCATGATGATGAGTTGCGTGCAAGCGAGCTCACCATTCTTTTAAAAATAGAGTTAGTCTAGGAATATAAATATTGCATGCATTGAAAACACCATAAAAGCCATCAAAATGAGAATCTAAAAGATGCATATAAACCCTGGGCAAAAGTCTTTCCTTGCTTGCTACCTTCTCACATTTACGTATGGATTGCAAAGAACGGTATATGGTGGGTTGCTTTTTTTATCAAAATGTTGGAAGACCAAGTGTCATCCAAGCTAAGCGGTGGATTAGCTAATGTTTTCCAATTGTGAAAAGCATTTCCTTGATAAATACTGCACTAAAAATTGTACTATATTTGTGTGGGTCAATCAACGTGATTCCTGATTCTGCTGCAAAGAACAGAAAATCCTGTGGAAGGATACAATTACAGGATTAAAAACCCTGAATACCAGCAACTTCATATATGTTTGTATTTACAATGTAATGCAATTTGTTTTGGAGTTTCCTGAAAATCAATGTTTTTGCGTTTCTTTAATATTCCGAATCACGATCACGATTGATTGATCCTGCAACTGATATAAAAGCTCCTTCAAAGAATGGTGATATTTTTGGGACAATAATTGCCTGTAAACATAAAGAGTAGTGCGCCTAGTCATGAACTAAGTGGATCAGTTTGCTTCAATTAATATAGTTCGACGTGAGCCTGAGCTTAAAAAATTGAGGTACATGCGTAAAGGAATTTCATAGGACAGTTCTGTAACAGGTTACCAAGTTCATTGTGCGTTTTCAAGAGAAAAAAAATTCTGGGAAGTAAATCCTCAAGTAAAAAATTGACATTCACTTCGCAAGAGAATGTGTAAGAATGAGAGAATGTAGAAACACAATCATTTTGCATAATAATAATAATACTCGTACATGTTGATATAACTTTCTGAAAAAAATAATTAAGTAGATTTGTGGTTTTAAAAAGTTGCATTACGTGCAGATTGCTGTCATTGCAGATCATTTATTCCTTGTTAACTGTTTTTTAAATTAGTAAGGCTAACTGATGATGACTTGGCGACTTTGGGAAAAATTTGTTCACTTTTCTGACAAAACTGTACGTGCATTGTTTGCGTGACATTGAATTCTGAAAATTACGGCAGGGCACTGGGATTTTTACTTGCAATTAAATGTACCAAAAGGGAGTGCTGGTTGACTCATTTAAACGTAACTCATCGAAGACATTTTCGAATTGGATAACAATTACATTGTAACGAGTGCTTGTTTTTTCCCTATGCACTTATCATATAATATTATCTTGTACAACTTTATCGTGTAAATCAATTTGCTCATTATACTTATGTCACTCCATTCCTTTGCTCATTTGTTCCTTTTTAATTTAGAAAGTTATTCCTTCTATTTTTACTTTTTACTTTGTGTGGGTGCGTAACTAATTGATTACTTCGTTTGGTTTTCTCGACACGTTTTGCGGATTAATCGTCCGTCTAATATAGGTATTTGCTAAATAATATTGAAACTAAATTAAGCATAAATTTATGACGTCGTATACGATTTGCACTTTATTATCCTAAAGTAAAATACACGATGATACAGACTGATTATAATTTGTCACTTGTTTTTAGGAAGTACCGAAAGTACCACCACAGTGTGCTGTAATTCCATGTAAAGTCAACTTATATAAAAGGAAATGTACATAGGTTAGTTACATGCTTCCACAAAAATACTGACTTACGGTTTTATGGAGATTGTTTAAAACACCAATTTGAGGAAGTTCGATTTTGTGAAGAATTAATTTTCTAGTCATTTTAATTATCATCAGACTAACTTACAACAAAGGAAACGCTTTCAAAATTTTAAAGAAAATGTGTCTGGCCAAATATATATCATCCACGAGAGCATTCTGAGGTCTTACAAAACCGTAACTAGCGTAGTTAGAAATCAATGTCAGTTCATTTTGGTTCTACCTGTCAGCTGCGGTTAAATGTTGCATAACTTAAGCCTCTAACGTAATAGTTGTAAAAAGACGAACGCATATTTTAACATCATCGTGTCATAGTCATAAAGCACGAAAGCGAAATAAAAATTCATAATATTATCTTGTTCTTTAGTTGGATAATTCATAACATGCATGCACGTAGGTGCTGCTGAACCCTTTTTCAATTGCAGCAGGTGTAGTGAAATATGCATAGCTCTTTTGTTTTTTTGTGCAGTCAAGTGTAATGTTTGCTTGTAGAAATTATTTCAAGTACAAAAGGCAGAAAGCGCAGTTTATTTCTGTTACGCTTGTTATTGAACTTCATGTAGAGGAAAATTGTATTTTTTTCTTAAGTGACTCACCTCATGAGTACAAAAAATGAGACTATCGCTCGTTTCATAACATTTAATTGCCTACCAGAGTATTTGGGCTTTTCTTCTATCACCAGAGAACCGAGCTTGGTGGGTTGACGTGCATATCGACACCAAGCACAAAGGATCATTCAGCGACAAAGTGAAGTACACCAACTACTTGAACAAATTGTATGTGCCATCGCACACCGTAGCTAGCGAGATTAGCATCCTTTTACATTTCAATGATTCTAATGAACGGGAGAACTTTTAATAATGCGAAACTTTGTGTACACAAAAAATGTCGTACCGTTTTATCAGATTTAGTCAAATCATTAAAATTCTTGATTAAATTTAAGAATTGCTATTATATTAGGTACCTATTAACAGTCTGAGTAACTTGCTGACTGACTAGTGACTGTTGCAAAAATATTATTATGATGATGTTTATAAAATTTGATGTAAGAAGTGCAGTAAACCAAAATCGTTTGGTTAGGACCTCCTTATGCAATAACAATAACAATGCTTAATTTAGCGTATTTGTGACTTTGACTGAACATGTCCTTTTAATTGCCATGATAGTATCCTTGTGAAAACAATAAACGTTTACGCACCCTGCCTCATTTTTGCATAGAAATTACAGCCTGTTGTGGTTTTAGAACTCTTTTAAATTAGCAATTAAATAGCGACCCACTCTCTTATCAGCAATGAGTTCCTCACACTAAGTCATGTGTACCCTCGAGAACCATAATAAAATAATAAAACACCAAACTCAAATTAAATGGTCCTTATCTGGTAATTTTGCAGTTTGATCTTGACTTTAGTGCTCTTTCAGAACAACATCAAAGCTGAACTTATTGTCAATAATTTGGAACAGCAGTTTAAGGGAGTAGTGCCCCTTTTTAATTCTTAGGGTTGCTCCATGTGGAAATATTTCCTTTATTAAAAGCATGATATGCTTATTATTAAACATCAAGAGGACCTTTTAAAATGTAGTTAAACCTAATGCAAATATCTGCTTCGTTGAAAAAAGACAAAATCATAAAGCTCATTTTTGGTTTATTCTAAGTAATGTAGATATAAGGATGATAACCAGTTAAAATCAGGAAAGTATGTGGTACTTATGTTAAAACATTCACTATTCTTTGAACATTTGCGTGTAAGGAGTTGTCTCATTTCCGGTTAAGAGTTTCACGATACCCAGATAGTTGGCGTGATGTTTCTTATTTATATTTCCATCTGAAACACTTGGTGACACCTTCGTACGTGCTGTTGTTTTATTGAGAATGCATCTAGTAAAAGCTTTCGTTTGAAGAATTTCATGCTCACAGTAATTACAGGAAGCGGAAGAGCACGATTTGAAGAGGATGATTTGATTACTTGAGACAAGTCTACATAACGTGGAGTTGAAGGTGAAAACTGGTGGTGAATGCCAAATGTTAAACTTTCAGCCTCAGTTCATATACATATATTTATCAATGTTAGAGCATTAAAAATATATGGAACACTTTTATTTTATATTACTAATTCCGTATTTTCTATGTTTTCAGGTGTGTGTGGGAAAACTGGCACATTTTGGAGAAAAAATATTTTTAGTCATATTGATTTATGGCGTGTGACACTTTTCCCATTTCTGAAAAGCATACCTTCCATTTTCGTAGCTCTCTTATTCCGCTGGAATGCCATATATAATAATGGAAAATCTTGTCGAATCATGACTGCCTAATGTTCCCTGCACTATTATGACTTTCATCATTGTGTATCTTGAGAGATGAAGGAAAGGAACGAAGTGGCAAAAAAGCAACGATGTTAGGTAGTAATTTCGTGCGTTACGGTCATCATAAAAAAGGCTGCTTGCTCTTACTGCCTTCATGGGCAATTCATAAATATGTTAGTACAAAAGTAGCGCTAGAACTCCACACTTTGAATATACATAATATAAGTATCCTCTTGCTCATTTCCACGAAACCTAACTTCGTATATTGACGGCTGATTATGTTTTACGAATTATGCATGACGATGAATGATGATGATTACAACGAACTCCTACAAAAAAAAGAGAAAAAAAGTTAGGGTTGGGAGGGAACAAATCACCATGTCGTGCGTGACCATATCATACAGTGTGGTTGTGTTGAACACCCGAACACCGGAGCTTTTACATTACATATGTGCACATTCAAAATATTTATGTGCGTCTTTTCTACATGTCACAACAATAGGGACTCATAAATTAAGCTCGAGCTGGAAAGACTTTGGGTAGCTGTAAAACATGTCGTAACAACATTACAAAACTATTATTGCTACTTGAACGAAGGTAACTTGCGTATGGTTTAAATTATGTAACACGAAACACAATACATGTGCTTTATATATATCTTTAGTTATTTCACATTTCTGAATTAAGGTAAATGAGATGGTTTACCCTTTGAAAAACAATATGAGAAGATGTATTGTTACATCTTACTCGACGAGAAATCGTTTTCCAAAATGGTTAGTTGCAGGTGTGCCGTACCACTATGCACTATTACATGTTGTTTTGAATTTTGAGCATCTTATCCCGTTTCATTTTACTGCCAACCTTTAAAATGTAGCAATAAAAGTGCTGGAATTTTAGGATCCAGAAAATTTTACCAACGTCAGGCGATTTGCGAAATTTCTTGAGCATTTTAATAAAATCTAATTTACACGTCACAGATGACTGAACATTACTCAGCGGCATTAAAAATAAAAACTGAAATATGTATAATGTGTTTCATGGAACTTCCCTTAAAAATCATGAAGCTCCCCTGTTCCCTATGTATCTCGTCAAAAAACGTGAGCTGGCAGTGGGCTCTACTCCATTAAAATATACCTGATTCGGTATGAGCAAAATGAAAGTGTTATTAGTGGAAGAAGCAAAAGCACCTTGACTTTAGTTGGCCATTATGCTTTTTTATGGTGTTAGTCGATGATGCATATGACGACTGTAATCTTGCACGCATTCTATTATGTGACCGGCAAAGTGGATAAAAAAATCAGTTATTGTTCAAGCACACGCTCCAGCGAGAATAATATTGTAGGCATAATAAGCATTTAAGTCACGTAATGGTATGGAAAATGGAGCAATGGCTCCAGTGAAGATTTATGAAAAAAATAGTCGCAGAAAGCAAAAGCCTTGGAACGTTTTTTTTCAGATTTTATTTGTTCAGCAAGTAGATGGTGAGGGAGAACTCTCGGAAAGTAGCAACACTGACAAGCTATTTTTTCTGTGTGGAAAGCTGGAATTTGTTGGTTGGACCGGATGTATCTGTCCAAAAGTTGTTGACACGGGTTCCATGCAAAAATGAAACGAAGTCAAGCATCACCTTTTCAGTGTGTCTGTCGTAATATTCAACTTGTGCTGCCTTCAATTTGAAACTGTGTTCGTTTTTTGCTTGTGATATCTATTTTTCTCAGGGAATAATTTTCTCCATAACTTAATGGCATAATTACAAGTCTGGGTTTCTTATACATAATTCATAAAATAAATCAAGTTTTTCTCCTCAGCAGGGAAGTTCGTATTTATATGTAAATTGACTTTCAACATTCCAGAAAATTTCATTAGTTCAGTGTGGACTGTGCTGCTACCAACATAACATTGTGAGATTTCAGAATCTTTGTTCATTTCATTTCTTCAATGTGGATAATGATCAACCTTCCTTTATCATCACGACTTCATGAAAGGACCAACCAACCGGTTGTAATTTTTATGCAGGCTTCTAATCTACTATTACCACTGAGCCGTCTGCGGAAGAGCAACAGTTCAGTTTAGCCATCTACAGATTGAAAGACAAGAGCTCTGGAACTTCACCAGCATTGCGTGGGTGTATTCATGCCGAATATTCAGTCATGGATCTAAAAGGAGGACCATTCTAGCAGTCATTCGTGTAAATCGTTTCTACAATTTAAAAAGTCGTGACGTAAACTTTAACTTAAGTTGTGTTCGTGTACATCTTGTCTGTCAATTACTTTACATGTACCTGATGTAAATGTAAATATCCAAGAAAAAAATGTGAAGGTGACAGTCTCATTGTTTGCGTATTCATAAGCACATTGGTTTTACATTGCGCAAGCTACATCCTCTGTCGGAGTGAAATTTCATGTACAAAATATGAGAAAAGTAGCTACATGGAAGGTTTGAAATACGAACATATTAACCATGTGATAATTTTGTGAAGACATGTACAATTATGAATTCACATGAATCTGAGTGCGTAATAAAAAAATCCCCCTGACATAAGCATGTGCGTACTTGTGTCTGCTGAAAGATATTATTTACTACACTAACACAGTGTGAGCTTTCGAGGCAAAGCAAAGTTTGGTTTTATGATGACTGTAGTCTGTAGTACTGAACGTTTTAAAAAATATGACCTACACGTGATCTCAACAACGCTTTAAACGAATGGCAAACCAAATTCCCATTTACATCAATGATACAATTATTACTCGGGAAAAATCTTTTATTGTGTCATGTGAAAAGAAATGTCCTACACACACACCGAATTTTTACAAGCATAAGCATTTCAAACAAAAACAAACATTCTTGTGACCATACAGGTCGTTAACGTTGAAAAGGACTTTCATTGCGACAGTACTTCTTCTAATCAAGAGTCAAAAGGGATTCTTTCTACATTCGCAGAATCTTTTTAAATGTTATTATTGCTGTTTGCAGTGCAAGCTTATTGCATCATAAGAAGCATAGGTATTTACCTTCCCTACCAGATTGAAACAAAAACAGTGGAACGGACTCAGAGGAGTCTTGTCGTCACATGCAGAAATGCTCAACCAACAAAGCTTTAAACCAATCTGAACTCGACGAAATACATAATAATAATTTGATTCAGTACAATTTTGACATATTTTGCTCTATTGAAATAAACATATTGTCAAAAAACCGAGATGACATATTTGAAAAATCAGTTTTTATTGAAGAAGCAGAATTGACATAATACCAAAAAGAAACGTGAACTGTCAATCAAGCATCATTCTATTCTTCTCGGTATAGACGTCTAGAGACCAATTTGGTTTTACTACTATACTTTTTCGAAAGTTTATTCGAATACGAGAAATTGTAGCTTCATTTATTGCACCTTTCAGCATTGTAATTCCTGGTCTTACCAGGCAAAGTCACTTTCGAGTCTTTAATCTAACCTCTGGACCAGCTTTTCCAATCCTTTAACCTAACCTCTTGACAGGATCCAGCAAACGCGCATTCTAGCTGAAGTTCTAGCAAGTTTGCATAACTTGTTTTTACTAAAAAAAAGATAATACTGCAACAGTCGACACACTAACTTGGAAGCAAATTGATCTCGTTATTGTGCAAAGCGATATTTATATCGTATGAAAATATATAATATATTATGACATTTTAAAAACTACCATATTGTTCGCAAAATATGATAAGAACGGACGGAAATGCATTGTTGTGGTGTGAGGAGTTGCGGTAAGGAGAACACAATCGGTTTGCTGCAACATGAAAACGAGAAAGTTCAGAAGAAGAAGTTGTGCAGTGATTTTGTTATTTAATTTATTTTTTGTATTTGTTATATTCTTATCATCGTATCACACAACGCATTTGGAAAGACTGAAAGAAAACAAAAGTGAATCCAGCCGAAAGGCTCAACTGAAAGTATACACTTATATCAACGACAACTCCCCGTTCCAGAAAAATCCAAACGATGTCATAATTTTAATTTGGACTTCATACTTTGGAGGTGACATTACTTCCGAACTTTCGTGGAAGCTGATGAAGTCGACATACCCCGACTGTTTCGCAAATTGCCACTTTGTTTTCGACAAACGTTATTTGGGTGCAAGCGATGCCGTTGTTTTTCATTCTCGTGATGTGAGGTACGTTATATCTGCAGAGGCTTGTCTAACATTGATAAACGAAGTATGATAAGAATAAAATATGGATTTTTTACGTTTGGTAAAAAAATTGTAGTATAAAAATTTATCAATGTTTAGCACATCTACACGCGTTCGTACAGAGCAATATCGATGTTTTTTATTCAAGACTTCCGGTAAAAATATTCATGCTTTAAGAAGGTACAATTCTTCATTAGCACTGCCTTTACTTACTGCATTCATCTTAAAAGTGAACCTGATAAAAAATGTTGATGGTTTTCTAATACCTTGCACTTTTGTGGTAGAAAATGCACTTTTTGTTGTACACGAAGCATTGAATTGCACACTATGTATGTACATTTCATCATTATATCATACTTTTATCGAAATTAATCGAAATCGCAGAAAGTTTAAGTATGATTGCCTACTTCACATTCTAGACGTCGTTCGAAGGTGCAAATTGAAAGGTACCCAAAGGTGAACCTTTTTTAAAAAATGTTTTTTTTGCAAATTACTTGATCTTTTTGGTATTCGCTCATCCTTTAGTTTTGTATCTAGAAAATTACGAAATCCTGGTCGCTGTTATATCTGCACGTGCTCTGCTATAATTATAAGCAATGTTGTTTGTTGATGCTGTCTAGTAAGGTTTACTTCACGCTCGTGTTTCTGTGTTGTGTGCTCTACTACTTCATTGCCTATTTAGAATAATTTTAATGCTTGTTAACGTTCTCATTGTTTGTAATATCTGTTTCCTCCTGTCTTTTCAGAAAATTATGCATCCTCTTATTAAATCATGCTGAACAATTACTGCTGCATATTTATTAGTGCTGCAATTTTATACTTCATCCGTGATTTTGTTTACCTAGGTAAGTTAAGGATATTGAAAGGATTACAACGTGCAAATCAAAGTATGCACATATTTACACGGAAAAAAAGTTAATGAAAGAGATATTTTGGTTGTGGAAGGAAGCTTGAAGTTACAGCAGCACTTTGATATTATGGTCGATTGTTCATTGTATCAACGTCTGCTATCAACGCTCATGCACTAATGACTGAAAGGGAAGTTTTTAGCGAAGATCTCCAAGAGTTCATTCATATCAAATTAATCAAACTACCGGATATGAACAACCAGAATTGAAAAGGTTTTGTCATTTACGAAGCCACTCGTAATTGCGTAATCAAAGTGGGTGCACGAACGTTGCATTTAATGACAGTACTTACAAAAAAAAGAACATACAATCATATGAAGGAAAGAACAAAGATCATTATCATTGCACCATTTTTTGGATTCCGTAATGCCTTCCCATTGTGTAGATGCAGTCACTGCTAAATTACTGAATGTACTTATTAGTCGATTGTTGAATTAATTTTCTAAACTTATGAGCAAAACGAATAATACAAATGTACAACAAAAATTACACAAATACAAATGTGTGTGATCACTGATCACCTGGTGTTAATAACTGGTAATATTGAAATGGTTGTAAAACTAAATTATGTTATCTAAATTAATTCCAAATGTTGTAAGACCTACTTTATCCTAAGCTAAAGAAATAATAATTTATGAATAATAGGTGTGCTGATCCTTTACCATCAATTTCATGTACTACTTTCCATAATTTTATTAATAGGAAGGATGAGCTACCCTCAATCCGGACTCCAAATCAGATTTGGGTGTACCTACAACAGGAGTCGCCTGCATACACGAGAGAAAGTTTGTCCGAGTATTCAGATATGTTCAATTGGACCATGACCTATAGGTAAGTGACGTGACAAAACCCTGTTTCTTCACAAATTGATTGCCTAATTGTACGTGGTTGGTGACATTGGTTTTGAAAGCTAATAATAAGTGTTCTTTTTCAGACGTGATTCTGATGTGTATCACCCGTACTACAAAATAGTTTCATTGGACGGAGAACAAAGTGTTCCAAGTGATTACCTTGCTGACTTGAAGAAATTCACAGAAAAGAAAACAAAACTAGTCTTGTGGATTGTCTCAAACTGCCACACTCAAAGTAAACGAGAGGACTACGCTGCAGAGTTGGAGCGTTTCGTCCCCGTCGACATTTATGGAAGTTGCGGAGACACCTCTTGCTTCAGACATGGCGGTGGATGCCTGTCCGCCATTTCCCATCGGACAGCAATGCAGTACAATCTTGTCCCAGTTGCATACGGGGGAGGTGACTACGAATCTGTTGCACCTAAAGGTTCCTACATTGATGCAAACGATTTTGAGTCGCCTAGAGCTTTAGCAGACTACTTAGTATTTTTGGATAAGAATCCTGACAAATATTTCGAGTATTTCCACTGGAAATCAAAGTACAAAGTTAGCATTGGTGATGGCTGGTGTTCCCTGTGCCGTCAGTTAACTGAGCAAAGGTCCAATCCTGTACGAAAGCAATATACTAATTTATGGAGGTGGTGGAATTTTGTTGACGTTGGTTCCAACATTACCTCACAGACACAAAGCTACGATTCCCAAAACAAACCGGTCTGCTTGCTTCCCGATGAAGTGACCAGA
>JAHZNF010003305.1:0-17323 GCA_027744215.1 Troglopedetes dispersus | reverse complement strand
AACGAAGGAAACAGTGAGAAAGTGAGAGTCTTCGTATATAACACGAGTGCTTAATTCCGCAAACATGCATCTAATACGTGGAAAATATTATGCAGAAAGCAAAGAGCAGCAGCAGCAGAAGACGAGAAACAAGCAAGCTCACGGCTACTTCTACTTCTGCTCCTAATGATGGCAAAATTATTGAAGTTATTATCATTACTACAACCATATATAAGTAAGCCTCCCATTATCATTATTCCTGCACAAAATCATACTAGTATGCATGTACATAATATATTTGCAAAAGGTATGATGATGATGAAGATGACGATCGTAGTCACTATTTTTAATGGTACGTATTACATATGGATGCTCTTTCTTTTCTATCTCCGCTGTTAAGTAAAAAGTGTGCGAGGATGCGATGGGTGAAGTCGTTTTCCTTCTGAAGGCTACGCCTTTGCCTTTTCACGGAGATGAAGATGGCAAATTTTTACATGGCTGACTGACAACCGCGACTAAAAGAGCACTTGCCTTCTTTTGCCGAAATGCTCGAGTAGATATTTTCATCATCTCTGAACGAACACGTTGCTATCAAGAAGGTCTATCGCAACAAGGCAAAATAATAATGATAAGGAAGTGCATTACTTCCACAGTACACTATTGTTGTTGTTGTGTAGATGAAAGGTAAAAGAAGTGCGTAGGCGTTTCAACTTTATTTCATTCACACTCGTTCTGAAATCTGTAAGACCTATACTAGGTGTAGGTACCTGTGTATAATTTTTGGTGCTGTTGATACGTGAAAGATTATTTTTATCCAACATAATATTCTATGTTAGGAAATGCTGCTATGAGTCAAGCAGCGTCGATGAGGCGACAGGAATTCTGGAGTGTGTTTTTGCTTTTCATTCGTTGCTTCACTCAACGTGTAATATAATATTAATATGTTTGGCTGGTTGTGAAGCACGTGAATTATGAAAAGGAAGCGCAAGTATGAGCTCAATATCTGGAGGCATTATGAAAAAGTGGAATACATACACTTAATACAAGTCTCGTTATCACGAAATAAGCAAAGCTACCCGAAACGAATCGACCGGCATGAATCATCCTTTTTAAGCGAGCACTGTGTTCCCCTACTTTGCATAATGCGTACCATAATCTGTTTATTAAATAGCATGGTGAGGTATGGGAATGACCTTGCGTCACGAAAATTCTGGAGGCATTATGAAAAAGTGGAATACATACACTTAATACAAGTCTCGTTATCACGAAATAAGCAAAGCTACCCGAAACGAATCGACCGGCATGAATCATCCTTTTTAAACATGTTCGAATTCTGTACGGCAACGACGAAAAAAATTGGGATCATGGTTATTTTGTCTTATACTTCGCTTCGTCTTCCTGAAGTTGAGTAATAATGCGCCTTTTGAATTAAATAATTCCTTTTGAAGTCACACATTATGTTGATTATGATGGATAATAAAACTGTGGAAAATACGGTTTTTCGTCTCTCGGTGGCGCTGGGATCGATAAAACTACCTAATAATCTCATTCGTATCATCACATTAAACTCTATAATTCTACATATTTTCAGCGAAATCGGAAACACAAAGTCAGAGCCACATAACCCTACCCTTGGTTTACAGAGGTCTTTACTGGTATTGTAAGAGGAAGATGCGTAGAAAGCAATTGCAAATTTGAAAACAGTTCATGAAGATAAGGTTCGCTTTGAACTGGTCGAATGAACTGCTCGAGTAAAGATGGAGGATGACAATGCACTTGAAGCGACACATAGTAAGCTGTCTCATATATTTATATAAAATATTGTCATATTTTCAGCGAAATCGGAAACACAAAGTCAGAGCCACATAACCCTACCCTTGGTTTACAGAGGTCTTTACAGGTATTGTAAGAGGAAGATGCGTAGAAAGCAATTGCAAATAAATTTGAAAACAGTTCATGAAGATAAGGTTCGCTTTGAACTGGTGGAATGTACTGCTCGAGTAAAGATGGAGGATGACAATGCACTTGAAGCGACACATAGTAAGCTGTCTCATATATTTATATAAAATATTGTTGTCGTAACGTAATGTTTATTAAAAATGTATTTAACAATGAATGTAGCCTTACCAGACAAAAATCGCCCCGCATAAATAAAATAAATATTTTGAGCGAAAGTGATGAGCAGCCAACCAACAAGATAGGGCAATGTGAGAAGAAGCAGGCATCTTCTCCTCCCAAATCTTTCAATTCCATGCCCGATGATCGGGCATGCAGATGCTGCGCCCAACTGAAATGATTTATAACAGAAATCCGTTATATACATCATGTATTATATTTCATATTTCCTGTCATAATTCCACAAAAGAAGTGATGTTAAATCTACAGACTTTGGTAAATGGAAGCATGCAAGAACTCTACATTAGTTTTTGTGTTGCTAATTCGTTCTCTGGTCGTTCGTTACAAACTTCTTCAAGCTTCAATCAAGCGTGACTTTCCCAAGAACTCGGTTCAAAATTTTCACTCGCATCATTTAGAACAAAAATGTAATTTTACCTTTTCTATAAATAAGCTTTCTGGAAGGAGTGAATAGTTTACGTGACCAGTGGGTAATAAATGTTGCAGTTGGTAGTTAGTGAGGGAAGGAACAGGGCCAGCTCACGCCACTGGCGAAATCTCTCCCTCTCACACACATTCAAGCATTATGTACGCAAGTAAGACCAGATATGTGTAAAATACGTTCGTTAGTAGCAATTTTCTGTTTCACTTGTGTTTGACTCACCAAAGCTATCGCACTGATCCATGTTTCTTCCTCCACCGAGATTTCCCCAATTGTTTTTCTTTGTCGTAAATCAGGCAGCGCTGGACTACACACCGGAAAATCAAGAGGCAATGAGAAATTGAATTATGATATCTTGTTGTGAAATACGTTTGCATCCCACACGCCACACACACATGTACGAGAGCCTCTGTGGTCGGTTTGTATTTAATGTGGTAAGAAAATGGGATTTCAAATGGTTCTTAATTACTGGAGGTACATAAATTGTCGCTTGTGAGTTCTGCTCGAGTCACGAACGTGAGGAGAATGTACAATGTAGGCACACTGCTGCTACAGTGATCCCACAAGCAAGTTCTATTTTTAGCTTTCTCTTTCTCCTTTTTTCGATGGACAACACAAAAGCATCAAATATAATAGAATTTAAGTGATCAGATACCTTGTCCAGGATTGCACAGTGCCTAGAGCAATGGCCCCAAAGTTAGCTAAAAAAAACAAATGGAACAAGAGAAAGCTAATGATCCAAAAGTTTTCATTAGTGTAGATTTAAGATTTGTGAGGGAAGTCTTGCGAGAAATTTTTTGCTCTTCCATTACGGAATTTTTTTTTTCAAATTACTAGATTGTATTAGTATTAGATGATAAGGAGCCTATGAATATCTGCACAGGAAAAGTTTCAGGATTAAGAAGATCCCTGTGTATTTTATACCTTTCTAGCAAACGTGAAGACTTTCTTTTCATTCAAATTGTCTAATGACCGAAATTATGGTAAGGATGAAACTCAAAAAGGAGAACTAATATGTGTTTTAAACTACATGGTTTCTCATCTTTTAAATGAAAAAAATAGCAAGTAATAAAAAGTTACCTGCAAATGCGGCAAAAAACTGACGGGTATAACGTCCCCTGAATTCTGAAGTTTCGTCATGTGCACCGATGTTCCCATCCACCGATTTGCCACTTGCTCCATCATAATCATCATCAAGAAACTCACTGTCAGACAATTTTCTCGTTGAGGAAGCAGAAGGATACGACGATATGGAGTAAACTGGAGGATGGTTTAAAGCTGACTTGGCATGAGAAGATGTGGACAAACTTTTGGAATCACCATTTTTTGGTTGAGGTGCTGGCACGTCTCTCTTTCCAGTTTTATCACCCTTGCAATCATCATCGCTAATGGTCTCATTAACTGCGGAACCACTTTCACCCTTTGTCAAAATGTTACTTCTTTTGAAATTTGAATCCTCATTCTGAGTTGAAATAATACCTTTTCCATTTTTTGCCTCATCTGCAGCTGCCACATGTCCTGTCTCCGAATTGCTCGTAGAAGCAACGGCATGTGTAGCCAATGTCCCACTGTCCTTGATTGCCCCGTTTCCTTTGTAGCCATCATCAACATACTCTCCTTCCTTCATTGTGCGCTTCGTTCTTTTCTCGGTAGTATTTGGTACAAGAGGTAACCCTGCCGCACCTCTCGTAAGATCCGCTGTTGAGTTTTTTTATAGATTTCACACAAATTACGAATGTTTCCTTTCCAACGTATGCTCAACTTACTATAATCTAAGGTAACTTTACTAAGCCACCACAAGTTTCTTAAAATTCCACGCAATAGGACTTCAACCTTAGTACGATTGTCCAAAGCAACAAGATATTTCTTAAATTCTCATGAAAATGTGGGTGAACGGGTCCTCACAAAAGACTATTGCAATGTTTGAAGGTGCAGCTGAATAAGGTGTTCAATCAATTTGTAAAATTAGATAAGTTGGTAAAAATTGACGTACATGAACAACTATCACCCAGAAGGTATATGCACTCTGCGGATGCCAAGGGGCAGGTTGTTTTCTCGTAGTAGCGAAGGTTTCGTGCCGGTGATCCCAAAGACTTCTGCGAAAGACTAGCAGTATCCCATCCTGCGTAAAAGACGTCAATCGTTGTAGTGGTAACTGACACGCAATCAAGCTCATGGTTGCTGCTGGTTTGACTAGTTCTCCGCTGATTTGAGGCAGACGATGTGGAACATAAATCGTTTGGACATAAAGAACTACAGAATTCGCAAAGGAAGGATGTTAGGTAGAGTTAGTTAGTATTACCACTGAGAATATTAATGCTCCGCACACATGGTATAGTGCAACAACTACTCACATTAAATTATGATCGTGCGACTTGTGTGTTTTACATGATGTTTGCTAATTGGTTATTTACACGTTTTAAGTAAGTCAAATTGTAACATAATACGAATTGTGTGGACATTAATAACAAAATGAGTATTATAAGATCTACAAATAATTTATGTTATTAGAGCGGATTCTCCAGCTCAAGATTAATGAGTTTTAATGGCTCATGGATTTACATATCAATGCACCCATTCATCCGACAAATGGGAAGCACAATCGGAACAAAATGAAACAAAGTGTTTTCATAAGTGCAACACTAACTTGCTGATTTCTTGCGTGACGAGTGGCCTTGAAACTTCCATATAGCACTCCTTTGTTTTTTTCTTTTTTCTGTGTGAGGAGCGTTGCGACTGGAGAGCACACTGCTAAACAGTTGTAATTCTTTTTCGACAAGCTCATGAACTCTTGTAGGATAAGCTGAACGATATAGTGTTTTCTTGACAGAATGGAGTACAAAGTGGTGCTCTAATTGATTTGTATGAGAATATCTCCCCTCCTCTGATTCATAATGTCAAGGAGAGGTTGGGCTCTGCAAGGATATAAACAATTTAAAAGCACTAAACGTTTGTCAATGAGTGATATTCTTCAGTTATGTAAGATGCTTTAAAATGCTTACAATTTTAATTTTTAAAATTGCTTAAACTATATGCTTTATTCATGAATTCTGGAAGTCTGCTGAGAAGGCGACGAAGCAAACGTCAATTTACGCGTGGTTGGCTTTCGGCATTTCAGTTTTGTTGTCCAAAGGCTCACTGCAGCTGCTCTTATCAGATCTACTATCTTGGCAGTTGACATTCATTTGTGAATTGCAACGCACGCCAAACGCTTGTTTGCCTAAACCGATGAGCAGTGCGCCTTGCTATACCTACTTTCGTAATAATAGTGAGAAACTGAAACTGTGAAAAAAGACATTACATCACTTGAATTCCATAATTTGAATTTTCTTATGATGGTCTGGTCGCATGTGACAATATAAATCAGACAACATGCATCACCACTTCCTATTATACCCTAATGCATGGTGTATACATGTGTGCGTGGTTTATGAAACATTATCAATATTTTATTGCCCACTTAAACATGGAATTTCAGGAATTACTGTGTGGACATAATTACCGCTTCTTTATGTTCAGCAACAAAAGTTATTGAGACCAGAACCAGATTGTTGGTTTTACGGACATTTAGATGTTTTCAGCAGATAGCAGATTCAAGCCTTTGAATGTGTTGCAAATGGCAAATTCTGGTGCTTCATCAACTGTCAAAATATTTTTTGAAAACTTTATATATCTAAATTTTTACATTTTAATGTCCAGGTTGAAACAAAATTTACGATGTACTCCAAGCTGCTGCTTTAACATGGATAGCTATCGTAGTTTCGAATCTCTGGGTTTATTCCAGGTCGCTGTGTTTATAATTAATTGTAAATGTAATCTGTGAGGCAAAGGACACCTAAATGGTGTACATTTTTACGATTATCTTTTTATTACTCTTTTACGTCCTTCTATTTTTTTGGAATTTGGAAAACAAATTCCATCATATTGCGGTGTGCTTCAGCTTTCTTAATTCAAAACTACGTAAATCATCATAAAAACCCTTTTCGGTATTTATAAAAAGGAAAAATATCTGCGGGGATTACTTTTATTGCTCATCTCCGTTTTATTTATTTAACCTATCTGCGTACCTGTATATTATCGGTCATCATAATTTTTACAGCAATGTAAACCTGACTTTGAGCAAGTATTGGCTCTGACTTGACAGTGTTAATTATTACATCACACATCCCAACTGAGCACGCAGTGGCAGTGAATTTTGGTGGATACAAATGTTCTCATACCTAATTAGCGTCAACATGTGAAGAAATTTTATCCTGCTCAGACCACCTTATCATAAACACTCCGTACTTTTATTATATTTCTTTAAATCTGCCATAAAATGTACGTAGAATTGAGTAACAAATTCAGTCGGTACACAAGATTATATAATACTTCAGGCATGTATTATAAACTGTTTTGAATTTTTATGGAAATCTCGTTTTCAGCCTCGTAAGGTCACCAGGTCAAATTGATATGGAGTGTGGAGAAACATAGATGTTAACAAGTAAAATTCAGATGATCCATGTGAACAGCAGTTATGCAACATAAATTAATGTAACATGATAACAGATTAGAGAAGGTGACACTTACTGATTGCTTGAATTGGTCTAAGATAAATTCACCAAGTGTAATGAGAAGAACTACTGTGCTCCTCGTGTCTTGTCTTGACAAGCGTGACTTTTGGACTTGCACAAGAAGGCACAAAAACAGACAAAGAATGACACATCGTTTGCTCGTGCACAATTTTTTCACTGTTCTTTAATACTCGCTAATGAATAACTCAAATTATATTTTATTCTAAAACTTGGTCCAAAATAGGCACTTGCCCACAAGCCTAAAAATACGTCTTATCTCACGATAACATCCTTGTGCAACTGGAAAGGATTGTGCAACTTTCACTATGGCGCGTCATACTCTGCTACGTACTTTCACCAGCTGATCCAACTCTGGAAATATGTACGAGCAGCATGTGCTTTGTACCACTTTTGCGCTAACCGCCAGCATAGTCAGATCGGAGAGAGCCAGAGCTCCGACCCTGAAAAAACCGTTTGGCTCGGGTAACATCAACATCTTTTCCTTCGGCGTACTCTGTTCTGTTGCTGTAGTACGCGAAATGAGCACAAACGGCATAACGCTCGTATCATGTGGCCCAAGGACGGTGCTAGTTCTACATATTTGCTGTATATAATCCCCAAACATTCTTGCAATTCTTAATAATAGAAACGGAATTTTTTGCTCCCCCGGAGCAGCTTCGTGTGCGAGCATTCCCAACTTTCTGCTGATTCTATCCATCCAACAGGTATACTCCAATAGTAGTAATGATGCGTTTTTTCTGCGAATTTCAGTTTGGACAGTGTTGTGTCGGGAACAGGAAATGAACATTTTAAAAATAAGGAAACGATTTACGGATTGTAAAAAAGTTCTTAGAATATAATGTATATGTACCAGTGGCGGAGAAGGTTTTTGCACAATGTAATGCGTTCCTTGAATGAATATAAAACGAATTGTCAGTTCCCCTGAAAATAAAAGCTCTTAAGCCGTTCCATGAATGAGAAGCAGGATTTTTTGTTGGAACTGGATAGAGCTTTTCCATCAAACCATCTAACATCCGAAAAAATGTATCTCATGGGCAGAACGAGAGGGAGAGGAAGAAATGAGGAAAAGAACTGCTCAATCCCCAACTTCTTGTGTGTGTGACTGTTTGTTTACTATGGACAAACTTTCAATACATGGGAATCACGTTTTCCACGCAAGAATAAAATTAGGCACAAACTCATTTCCCCGGCGGTGGAGATTGAAAGTAACCAAAAAAAAGAAGGAAAAACATTGTTTGCTCTTGGTCTGTGTTGGTATTATTTTTATTATTATTATTGACGGGAAAAACTAGTTTCTTTCATGCACTCTCATTTTTTCTATAGAATGGATTCGTACGTATTACCAAAACAAGGAAGCTGTAATGACTCTCAAAATTCAAAGAATTGGCCTTTTTTTATTCCGGTTCTCTAATACATAGGGTTTTCTTTCATAAGACATCTCCACTTAAATATCGAGATCGAGGTTTGTAATTTGTAATGTGTAGTTAGGCAGGAAAATCGTGGAAGATTTTCTCCTGTGGCACTTTTGAAGGTTTCCTGTTTACAAATCAATTTTTGTGCTTTTCACCAGGCGAGCGAGAGAAAAAAACATCCATGAGCTCCGCTGAACAAGCTTCCATGCTCCTTTCTATTTTGCACTACTTGTCTGTGACACCATTGGGATTCGCATATGGCGAATTGTGGTATGTAACGGTTCTTTAATAAAACTCGCATGATGGAATAATGTGTCTCAGCGAAATGGAAATCTTACATGACATCGGGGACAGGGATGTTGGAGTAGAATTCGTCGAATGCTTCTATGACTTCTTCTCGATTTTTTTATTCGAATGCAGAATACGAACATTTTTTCTCGTTTCCCTACTTCTCGAATGTATGTAAGGAGTCGTTCCAGAAGCGACTTGATCCAATATTCCATACCACATTGCACATTGAGCAAAAGGTGACACCCATGAAAATATTAAAGAAATAGTGTTTTTAAAAGTCAGTATAGAAATTGTTATTGAATATAAGTTTATTCGATCACATCATTTAATCACATTCATTTTTTGAAATCTTAAATTACATCCTTTCCTCCTGGCGCTAACACGTACAATGTTTCCGAAATTATATGTAGAAGCGGTAGCTTCAAAGCTGAGTCGATCTAACAAAATCGTGTAACCGATTAGCACTAAACACGTACGAAAGCTGTTACATTGATCAGAAACAAGCGCTATTATCAGAGGCGATACAAAAAAACTTAACCGCGGTACTCCTAATATTTTCACATCAATAGCATGTGTATATTTAAACGGTAACCAGACACCGATGCAAAAAATGTGGTCTCTGAAAAAATTCACTGTATTACAATACGGGAATACAACAATAGTAATAATACACCTGTTGACTCTAATTTTTTGACACATGAAATCTTATACAAAACGATTCTTCACTACTACATTCTTCAATAAAATGTAGCACAATAAATTGACCTAGGCTGATAATTTAATTTAATGTATATTGTAATAATAAAATACAATGAGTCATACTTAAAGTTAGATACTTAGATAAACGTGATGATGAAGTCTCTGGAAAAAAAACTGACCTACAAATATATCTGTACAAGATCACTGTCTACACGAACAAGAGATATTGTGAAAACGAGTCACATAGAAAATAGCAAAGTACAACGTATTAATGTGCTACTTCTACTCGTAGTCTGAATGCAGAACACAATCCAACACACAATACCAATGCGCAAATACCTCTCTTCATTCATGTGACATGAAATACCGTTTTCATTATTATTAGTACTTTTGTATTTTAATATAACCTTTTATATTATAATACATTGTAATTAAAAAACGGCGAATACGAATTGTAATATTTAATTGATTTCTTTTAGCTTAGTTTGCGTGTATACTCGACTAGCAGATTAAAATTAGATTTGAAGTTCTTGATTTTTGTCGTGGTCTCTGTGCATTTGAAAAAGCATGCGTTTAAGAATTTCCATATTATACCACTTGGAGGGTTACCTGCTATTATAACTACATACTTACAAGTTGCCAGGTGTGTGTGTGTATATTTTAATAACAATTTTGAGAAGATCTTAACAAGCCACTAGAACGATAACGGACCTATTACATCTTACCGTGATTAGTTTTTGTCGTAGATAAGGTGCAAATTACGTTTGGTTGTTTTTATGTTAAGGTGTGTGCACATCTTTATATTACTACTAATACATGTATCTGTTATGTAAACTGCGATGAATGAACAGATTTTTTTACCATATAGCTTGTAAATGTATTGAGAATGCTGAATTGATTGGTCATACAATTTGTACGCTGGTTACAAAAGAATACAGGAAATCTTGTTATGGAGGTAATATTTATATGTATATCTCATCAAGTGCGTTATCATTGATTAGGCAGGCTGGTGGATGAAAGTAACGAACTACTTGTTATCGTAAAAAAAAATTCCACTTCTCTAATTACGCACGTATGTCATGTCAGTGTCCCTTTTGTATTTTCTCGTTTTCTCCATAATATTCTCGAAAGAGTGGATGAAGGATGAAAAGGGAGAGACTGCCAGAAATTAATTAATATTTCACTCATGCAAAATGAACCGCATTCCATGGTAAGATTGAAATGGCTTTCTCTGCCGAACAAAGGAACTGGTCGTGTTCAATTCCAAAATTTGAATATTCCGTTCTTACACTTTCTAGTAATAAGTGTCGCTATATGGCAGCGGGGTAATAACTCATCCTAAACGCATTTCTGAAGGTTGTAGCGCAAACCTCGTAAGAAAGCCGATTTCGTTGAAATTCAAAAATCTACTGGATACAAATATGTATATTTGATATATTTACTTGCTGCAGTAATAATAATATGGCACAAAAATCGGTGACACAAAATATCCCCGTTCCATTCATGCAGTGTAGCCTCCAAACTTCATTTCTCTCCATTATTTCCCACCCAACCAACACCTGTCAAACTCAGGCTTTTCTGAAACAAGAGCGGCTTTTACAGGAATTGATAAACAGTGGTGAATTTGATATCAACTTTAAACACTACGTACGCACTTCCATTTAACTCTCTTCGACATTGCAACACTTACAACAAACAAAAAATCAATACAAAAGATCCTAGCTGGTGTGAAATGTGTATGTGGTGCACTTACTAAAATGGCGGTTTATTCACGAACAAGATCCTGTTTAATAAATCATTCTTTCCTGAAAGCTTCAACATAAACCCATTTCAAAAGCTAAAATGTGAGTATAAGAATCTGGAAGAACACTAAATTTCTAATATCCTTCGGAAACCTCGCCGTGCTCCTTACGCTCTATCACAACAACAACAGGAAAATCAAGAATAATTCTATTCTATAATAATAAATTCGCTTCAGTATTACTCCTAATACATAGGCTATAGATTTTGCATACCTAGTAAAAAGTCAATGACTTCATGTGGTGGTACAGCTTTTACTAGGGTCAAACTTTGACACTTGAAATGCTTATTTTAGACACGGCAAATGCTACCAAAAAAACTGAACACAGAACTATACAGCAATGCAACATGAAGCTACACGAAAAAAAAAATCATTAGCTCTGAGGCAATACCATCAACCTGACTACTGCCAAACTCCATCTCTTACATCGATACATGCAACCAGAAAGATTACGGCAACTTGCGTCGTTGGAAGCGTCGTTTGAAGAGTGGAAAGGGTGACACGACAACATCGACAACAATTAAGATTATTGGAACAACAGCTATTTACAACACTGAAAATCAGACTAGATCAGATTCTTCTGGGTCCAGCTTATTGGCACAGTACCGACAACGACAACACAGGAGATTTTTTTAACAGGAGAATGGGATTTTGAAATATTTATTTATATTTAAATGTATTTCTTCTACTGCAAAAGATCAGCCTCAAAGTTCTTACCTCGATCATAGTGCCGTAACAAGAAGTCATCCTGTTAATAAAAAAATAAAAGGAAGTCAAATAAAATATTACCAATGCCATTACTCTTTCCACTACAACAATTCCACACAAGACGGCTTTCACTTCTCTCCTACGTCACATTTGTTGCATCCCGTCAAGGGAAACTAAGAATGATGTTGAGGAAATGAGGTTATCTGTATGCAATATACAAAAAAGCCTATGACAGACCTGACTCGACTTTCCTAACCTAAAACTCAATTCGACAGAAGAGAAAGGAAAAGGAAAAAGAATTCACGTGGAGATAGTGGAAAATGCATACGTCCTTCACGTTCTCGAGTGGAAGGGATAAGAAAGATCTGGAGCATATAAGACACGCTGGTATAAAAACAGTAACTCAGCGGGCGAGAGAGAGAGAGAGAGAAAAAAAAGCAGATGAAATGAAAAGCTAAGAAGGGAGAAAGTACAAATAAACCGAAGCGTGACCTCAGACCATGCATATCAGAGTAGGGAAAGTATTGCTTGGTGATGTATAACTTACACATGCACAGACACACTTCTCATAAAAATTTTCTTTTCTCTCCTCTCTTCTATTCTGATGTGATGGTGGTGGTTATGGTGTTGGTGGACACAAGGCAATCACTTTTCACGTTGAAGAAAGGCGCTCCTCTTTTTTCACATGCCATGCATTATTCAACTTACTTTATTCGACACATTCCATCCATCCGTCGTAATATTACTTACTAACATCTCTCGTTTCCATTGCCTCACACTCTACACCAGAAAAAAAAATCCCTTAAAAAACCACTACTGTCGCTTCCCACATTTCATCTTCCGAATGTGCAACGTGACGCTTATTCCTACATTTCTGTCATGACAAAAAAAGTTGTACTCTCAGCACACACTTTATATCCTACTTTTTCCCTCACAAGTCACACAATGGCTAGGTACATAAAAAGGGACTCACACCTATATCTGTGTGGTTTAAATATACGTGCCATAACCAGAAGAAAATAGAGGAAGGTGCTCAATGAAACCGCCTTAAATCCAGTAAATTATTACATATGATTTTATTCATTTTTCAGAAGCAGAACACTCCTCTTCCAGCAAGATACACTTTCGAGCAAAAATCCGTAGGACAATTTGTTTTATCTAGGCCTCCTTCTTTTTCTAACAAAGGCATATACCAATTCTGTATGACATATGTACACATAAAGCGTATCTTAACATTATCGTCCTCATCCTCTCAAGATCACATGTAGCAGTGTCTCATTAAGATTATGTACTACAGACAATTCTGACACGGCACATCTTTTTTCTCTAGCTGCCCCATCCTTCCAATAAAAATGTTACTCATTCTGTACGATGCCATTCAACAGTGAATGAGCGTCGCAAGCTGCTGGATGAAATCGTTAACGTAATACAATGACTATATAACTACTCCTCCTCCCACTACATGCAACCTTTCTCTTTCCTTCTTCTGACTTTCACTTTACCACAAGCCCTATCAAAGTGTATTTTTCACATTACATTATTTTCCCTGTAAAAAATCTGGGGAGAAAATCTGTGCAGTCTATTTGTAGGGAAGTCGTCAGCCATTGCATAAAAAATTCTACTTTTTCCAGGCGGTGTTCAATAGTGTACTCATGGCATTATTACTTTGCGCAGTATTTACATGACTAACATGAATGAATTTTCGCATATGCATTTTTATGGGACTACGTGGATTTGCGAAAAAAACGGGAAGTATTTCAAAGGAATAACATAACATGAATCTTACAATAATAATAAACTTGTATACTATTACTATGTCTGTATTATCTCTTTATGCAAAGTACTATATTTTTTACTGATTCCTGACCGACAATAATAAAGATTTCCATACAATAACTGTTATGCGTCGTATTGGTTGCATTTTGTTTGCGTGACGTTGCCGCTCCGTTTTCTTCGCCACCAACAAAAGCAGGAATTTAACACAAAACACCCATTTCTACATATAATACTGCTGTAATACATACATATATATACTGCTGACACGCCGGTTTTTTTGTGGTCGTTTTCTCCAAAGGAAAGAGAAAATTCATTTTATGAGAACACGGTATTTCTATGAAAGATTCAAGTGAAATCGGATAAGATTTTTCTTTGGTATTAGAAGAAAGGTAATAGAACTAGATTGCATAGGTTTTTTACAACAACACACATAAGGTACATATCTCAACTGATAAATGGAAGGAAAATCATAAGCGTATGTATATGTATTTTTTTTTCTTTTTACCTATTCGGTTTATTTACCCTAATGGAAGACGAAAAAGCGAGCGATTCTTTTGTACCAGTACGCCACAATACCTTCCCCCGGGCAAACAATATATTTATCTGTGCAGAATCTATAATAAGGATGAAGTATTTCCTTCTCTGTAGTCAGTTTAGTACCCTAGTACCTATCTGCAACCATTGTATTACATTGTACTGTTATTACACCTTTCAATTTTTACACGAAGGAGAACAGGGAGTCCACAGTTGAAGGAGTATCAGCACTTTGCTCACTCGTGAAAAGGTTACTGGCATATCATTTTATGGTTCGTAGAATCAATTTCATCTTCCAGATTATGTGTACTAGTCTACCTTCTAAACGAAAGTACGAAAGAGGAGATGGGTGTGCATGCCTTTTTGTTGGACCAGCGCGGAGGTTGAAGAGGTGAAGCCCGCGATCATGTTCAGGACTTGTAAAAGTTCATATAAAATTTTTTATCGGTTTATATATTTAGGTAACTCGAAAGCTATGTACGAAGGCTTACAAATATATTCACGGCAAGTTATACTTCGCACAAAATAGTGATATGATAGTATTCACTGCTGGAACCAACTTGCCCCTGTTCCCATTTATTTATGCACCAGTTTCCACCAACTAACATAATTGTATCGAGTAAAAGCTAAAGCAGGTATTTTCCCTTGAAAAAAAATAAATGCTATATGAATGAGCGAAAACGCTTCCCCTTGTTAGACCACTTTCATTGTTTCCAAGCTAGTTAACTTTAAGAGCGAAGACGAGTTGAGTGCTGGTGCCTTAGTCGCATATACGCGGCTCCTTATTATTTTTCATTCCATTTCTACGTTCCAGTATATTTTCGCTGGAAACTCGCATCAAGTAGAAGCAGTAAACTGGTCCGAAATATGTATTTAACTGTTTTACAAGATAGTGCACTTCGCGAAAAAATATAAAAAAAAGAAAAAAAATCATCGCTGGATCATATTCCATGGTCGACATGCTTTTTCGCTGCCACCACGTAATACATATTAACTTAACGTTTCAGCAACTTTATTTTTTTCCTCTCTCCTGTCTTCTATTCTCCACTAGCCTTGTGCTAAAATTCATTTTACCTCGCCGACATTCCTGTTTGTTAAGTGGAACATTTCGCGAATGCTTACGCCACTACTGTGACTATGGATTAGATTGTTACCGCCACTATTATAAAAAACTGTCGGGAGCAAGCGACCCATATTAAACAGAAGATGCGAGCTCGCAATATGTATGTCCATGAAGCACGTGTACACACGAGGAACAACATTTTATAGTGTGTGTGTGGTGAATGGTTCGAGTTGTAGTATAGTACGGAATGAACAAACACTGTTTGCAGATTGAATGCTACAAACAAAACTAAAAAGTAGAGAGGGAAAAGCATACCACACTTTCTTATCTGACGGAAACACCCAGACAATGTAAAGGTTTCCAAAATACTTTTTCTCGGTTAGGTTGACAATATTTAAGTATGGAGGATGGATGCATACTCTCATATAAATTCGGTATAAGGCTAGGTTATACGAGCACACCGACAAAATGAAAGTGTCAACTTTCACCAAAGTCCAGGGTAACAAATGGACCAAGTTGGAGACCAAGTTTACGCTCTTTTAATTAAATCTCAGTAACAGAGAGATAGTCATGAAGGAAATGAGAGATAGTGGGGAGGCAGAGAGGGGGAGCGAAACACATCTGCATTGCAAATCTCATTCACAACTAATTCTGGACCGTTTTTGGAGAACTGGGACACACTTTTTCCCCTTCGCGGGAGCGTAGTTCACCAGGAGGGACGCAATATAATGAGGTGTATGGTAACAAAATTCTTTTTAGAAAGGCACGTCGACTTTCATGGGGAAAATGGTGGGAGAATGGAGCAGTTCCGAAAAAGCAAATGTCTTTAGTTGGAACTGCTCGTTATCAAAATCTACATGGGTATAAAAACAAACCAAATAACTTTCCTAAAAGATTATAGACTACAATCGTATCTCTCACTGAGATCATGATCAACAGTGTAAATTGGTAGTTGGGTGGATGGAACAAACGAACAAAGTTAAGAAATTGTTGTATCACTTAAAACTTCATTTCGGGCAGGAGGATCGGGATCGGCCATTTACACTAGGAAGTCAGGAAGATGGGTAACATTATGTTAGATACTACAGGGCAGGTTGCATAATATGCGAAAGTGAAAGATGAGATCGTGATGAAGCCGGGAAACGCAGAGGAAATGGGACGCGGCTCCAAATACAGAGAGTAAGTCGAGATGACTAGAACAATGTGGAGAAAGTAAAAAAGATCGAGAAGCACAGAAAAGTTTCTGAAACACGAAACGAGCCGTACGAAACACCATTAACAGATAACATTCGCAACTTATCAAGCCGCTTGGTCAGACAAGCACACAGGGAGATCATATGGTGCCACCTCGTACTACTAAAGAAGTGGAAAGCTACTTTTTCACGACGAAAGAAATTAATTCTCCGAAGAGAAAGTAACATACATATATTTTTTTAAAATCTACTTACGTCCAATGACGCGAGGCAGTACCAACAGAAGACGTGCTATAAAAAATAAAAACATGTTAATGTCGTCTGTACAGACTTGGACGTAGCAATAATAATATTAAATAAATATATAAGTAAAAAAATTATATATAAATTTTCTACTACTGTTATTATTAGCATTGTCATTACCTTGCACCGTTTGCACATCATCTGAGCACATCCAGAATCCTTCTCGATAGGTACCTGCATGGAAAAAAGAAATACACATTGCGAATTATTGCTCGTAAACGATCTCGCTGTTAACGCATTTTGGTATAATCTTTCGACGTAAAAAATCTACTGTAAGTGTAAGTTATGTTGAAATATAAAAAATAAACTTCATTCAAACGTCTTACTAGACAAACTATTACAAACTCTTACGTGACAAAACGGACACTTCTTGATGGAGTCCAACGCAAATAGCTCGTCATCTTCCGAACTCAATTGCCCTAGTTTGACGAGT
>JAHZNF010003304.1:0-28436 GCA_027744215.1 Troglopedetes dispersus | reverse complement strand
TCGCAGCAGATACCGTCAGGTGCTCTGATACGAATGTAAGAACATTTTATATTAAATATGCTTAGAGCAGGCCACGTCTCACTTTCGTTTGGAATGTGGTTCCTTTTTCTTATCCATTCTTTAAATGCAGAAAGTCGATGTGGAAGTTAGCCTTTCCTGAAATATAAATGTCACTCTTGACTTCAGCATTAACGGCAATGCTATTTTTTGTCTCAGCTCTGTAGCAGCGCTCCCCTTCTTCAAATTGTTGGAAGAACAAATCTTGAGCGGAATTGTAGATTATGAAACAGTCAATCAACAATGCTGTATGTGATCCGTGCTCTACATAATATGATTTTCTACATGTGTCGTATATTATACTTTTCTTTTTGTGGATGCTTGTATTCATGAACCACTTTATTCTTTCTTCGTTGCATGTTACACGTATATTATTATAGTGCCAAGCAAAGGGAAGCCAACCTTCACTACGAATTGTTCTCAAGAAAAGAAAGCTGCATATTTAACCACCGTCGTCTCGTGACAATGATAAGAAAAAATGATAGGTTATGTATATGCCGTGTCTGCAGATTAGCATGAGTTTGGTGTGTCCATGCGAGCTCAACCAAACGGAGCTTGCACGAACATTAAGCGGTCAGCGCTTGTTTTGTTCCATGTTTTAGCAGAAATGTTATATAGGTCACTTGCCTCCTCCTCCACCTTCCGGTCAACGTTCAACAAAAAAATCCCAGGTCGGATGAAATGAAAGTGAAAGACAGCTTTCTCTGCTTTTAAATGCGGCGGTGGAGAAACGTTATATTTAGCACCTGGGGAAACGCTTACTATTTACACCTTGTCAGTAGGCAATGTTCCCAGTGTTCTTCATAATTTCACGCGCAGCGCAGTCTAAACCACGATTGAAGAACACATGCATGAGGTCTTCGGAATTATGAAATGCTCACAAGATCTTGAATTTAAGGGAAGAGATCCGATATTTCATCGGAAATTCACAATATCCATCTGTGATAACATTGCTCTTTCTGAATTCGCCAAGAGCTGAGAAAGAAAAAAAAATTAGACTACAAAATGACCGGGCTCTGTTCATGAAGAAATACTATACATGTGCCGTATGTAATTAGTCAACCAATTGGTGGGCCATGCAAATTTTTGCTTTCTGTGTGTCAAGGACAAAGCCGCAAACTAAAAGACCACTGAAAATACGCAAGAGGGTTGTGTTAAGGTAGTATCAGTGTTGTAGTAATAGTTGGTATAGTCATGAAGTAAGGTTACTTACCGATACATTACANCCAATTGGTGGGCCATGCAAATTTTTGCTTTCTGTGTGTCAAGGACAAAGCCGCAAACTAAAAGACCACTGAAAATACGCAAGAGGGTTGTGTTAAGGTAGTATCAGTGTTGTAGTAATAGTTGGTATAGTCATGAAGTAAGGTTACTTACCGATACATTACAAAAAATAAGCTAAAGAAAGCAAAGTTGTGTGAGTAGTGTGCAGATGTAGTGGGTAGTAAACAAAAAAATTCGTAGTGGGTATTTGATAGTAGTTGCCTGACTAGAGAGGTATAAATGTTGACGATGATTGAGTAACAAAGTGTTAAAAAAATTCTTCTGCTGCTTGTATTGGTAAAATAAAGTTCACAAGTAAAATAGTTGATGCTTCCGCTTTTACTCTTGATATTATTATCACACAATATTACCACAACTATTACTAAATATTAATGTTAACTGTGTATGTGTATAATGATTCATCATGATGTAGATGTCATTATTCCAAACTTGTGTAATAAAAACCAACAAAAATGTATTTTGCTGTCCTGTGTTCGTCATCATCTGTCCTCGCATTTTCTGCCTCTCCTTTTTTCTGGAGAATTTTACCCATATGTCATCAAAGGTTTTGTTCATGTGCACTAATGGATGGAATGCGAACTCCAGCGTGGGACACAACTTACTTCTTTTCTGTCACTTTTTTTATTATGCGGAAACAAGTATCGTTCCTTCATAAATTACATCCTGAAAAGACAAAAAAAAAGTTTTATGGTTGCCCTTTTTTCTTTTCTGTGGCACATCGCATGTCAAGGCATCGGGTTTCGCTCTAATTATAAATTGCTTATGCAGCCTCAAATGTAAGATGATTATATAGAGGAGGTTCATGATGAAACACCACATTTTAAGAATTCCTTTTACCATTATGGGAAACAAATTACATGTCAACTCAAATTACAACTTTACTCGTGCTCCTACTCACTCCACTTTTTCGAGTGCACAGCGTATCTTCATCATTTAAGTCTGGTGGAACGATGTGCGGCTCAAAGGAAACAAATTATTTTATAGAAAGCATGCCAAGATACCTCGAACTGTGAATAGATCCGGGACCCCACACTCGTTTCTATCTCGCTTGGGTAGAAATGTTAATGGAAGACGTCCTGCCTCGTTGAACGCGTAGCTAACACACAGGTAATGAGTTTGGCCAAGTAACGCGTAATAAAAAAGTTGTGCAGGTCTTGAAGGCTTAGTTAAAAGTAACAACCTTGTCGCAAATAAATAACGCTGGTTTTATTCGTCCAAGAAAGAAATTCCATCAACCAATGTAGGAAAAGTAAATGTAGCTAGTATCTACACATAGGTCAATTGTCTGTAGTTGCAGTTATGTACCTACCTTTCTCTAATTTACTAGTACAGTTCATTTCTTACAAAATCTAACTGCTTAAAATTTCGTATCTATTAGCGCTGATGTTTAAGCAGGGCGGACACGTTTGATGGCGTCTATAGTTTTAATAAGATCTTTATGAAACCTACTTTATCTTTTCATTAAATTGGGGATTTTGGATATAATGTATGTACTCCCACCTGATTGAATTTCTCTTCTTCTGAGATCATTTTATCCTTTAGAGCCTGCACCGGATCCGCAAAAATTCCCCAAAAAACGGTGAAACTTGCATTAACTTTTGAACGAACTTTCCGCAGCAACTTTATATCAAGTTAAGTCCATTATCATAACCCGCCCAAAGCATTTTGAGACGCAACAGAGGAAGGCAAACGTGAATAAAATATTTCCTTTTCATTGTAAAGCAACTCCGCGTGCGTGCGCCTAAGTAATTCCAGGATGTTTGAATGAGAAAATGAACTACAAATCCTTCACCGGCTTCACCACCAATGTATAGTTACTCTATTCAACATTCAAGAGTAATTTATGCTTTGAAACAATTTAAAGGCAGTTTGTAAATTATTATTGCAACTCCATGCAACTTTGTTAATGATATTGGTAACTTTATAATGCTTGGAATTGGTCGTTTGTATCGCCGCTTTCTGTATGTTTGAATTTAAATGACTAGCCATTTTCAATGAACCAATTAGCAAACACGGTTGGCCAAGGTGAAAGCTTTGTTAAGCTTACGATACTGTAAAATCTGCAACTTCCTGCACACGTTCAGTTATTACACTAAACATCAATCCTCGGCTAACATTCACCGACGATATCATAAAAGCATCCACAGTGTGCAGTTTGCATCGTTTCGTCAGAGTAAGAGATACGAGATATTGAAGTTGCATTAAACTTTGCCTATTGCACCAGTAAACTATATTATGCTTCTTTTCTTAGCTATCTACGAACCACGATAACGAGCACCACCTAATGATTTGCTCCAGCGCAACAACATTCCTCCCCCACGTAAATGACGCAGCTTCGTGAAAATATTTTTTGCATCATATTTAATGCAACATGTATTATGTTTCTATCCGTGCGAGCCCTTAAGGTAAATATCATATTATTTGAAGTAATTTTGTTTGATCGAATACCTACAGGTAAAATATTTTGTAGTTGGTAACTGCAAGGCTACAATTTTAATTGTTGGTAACAATTCGAAATTTCAGTGTACAAATGACATTCCAGGAATGCAATATATTTTATTTATTTTATAGCTACATTCCAGTGATCAAAAGCGAAGGTAAGAATGCTAGAAAATGATGATTTTAAGGCAAAGCTTACTGATATTTTCTTGTTCCAAAAACACATTTTCAATGAAACAATAATGTATTCATCAGTTGATATTTAGTGCTGATATTTCAATTTAAACTTGCTTCCCTTAATAATATGTGTCTTGCCGGTGGTGGTTATTGTGATATTTATCCTAGGTTTGCGAGTTCATGTAGCAAAAAAGTATAACGGGGCAACGTGCAATTTAGATATTATTATTTTTTATATTAAAAACACGCTGCTCATAAAAATATATCTTTAGAGAACACTGCAACATGAGTTCCATATTATCCGAAAGTATTTACATGATCCTACTCATTGTATATTATGCTTTATCTAATATTTTTATGCTACAGCAATAATTATTAAATGCGCATAAATTAACATAAATCAAACGAAAATTACTTTTCTGTGAAACCATGATATATTTTGGGTACGCAGCCCGACTTTCACATTTGGAAATGCGCACAGCATCTCCATTAAATTGTAATTAGTCACCAACAAATCCAGTATATCATCTTTTAGTCATTGTATATTCAAATCCAATTTGAGTGCTGAAGTGTCTTCCAATCAGGAGGTTCTTTAGAGCAAGTTCGCCACCTCAGTTGATTCACTTCGTCTCCCTAACCTGCGTGACATATGTATAAGCTTCTTTTATCTTTTCGCATTGTTACCACACATTGCACTTGAGACGTGGGTTCATCTTGGTTCCAACACGACATGAATATGCTTCCCCGAAGTCTATGTTGTTCATTAGCATTCCATTGATCCTGTCAGAAAATGAATGAGTGACTGTAGCACATATTTTCAAGCTTAGACATGAATGAAACAACTTGCATGCATAGCATCCATATTTCATTCTTGATGATGATTATAACATTCACATCATTGAACTAGCGCAGAAAGCTTTTTGTATCATCATCATTAGAGCACTGAAAAAAGTGAAAAGTGAAAGAAGGAAAAAGCAAGTAAACTATTGGAATATGGATGGTTTGGGGTACAAAGGATGCAATCAAGAATCACGTAAGGAAGGCAGCAAAAATTATGATAACAATAGCACGGGCGGCATGTGATAGTGATAATGAGGTGCGATTTGATTTTTTTACAGGAGCGATCCTTTCCCTTACGGAATGGCACAAGGTTCAGACTCTCAAATTACTGGGTTTATTAGGAAGGCCTCAGCAATTTTTCTACTTTATGTTGTGTTTTTTGCTGCATGTCAATTGTGCCATTATATACTAGATATCTACATGAAATGTTTAGCAGCACTAAGGCCAGAAGGAAGCAAAAATGAATAAACATGATATTTTATAATTTAGTTATGAAAAATACAACAGTACATAGATTAGCTTTGGAGATACTGTACACTCACATGCTCCTTCGACAAGCGTAATGACTTTCAAGAAGAAGTAAGAATGAAAAATTACTCGATTTTGGACGGCTGTGTGAAAGCAGGGTTTGCATGAAATGCCCTTGCATTAAAAAATGGTGAACAAAATACCGGGTCTATTTCGTTCCTCCTTCTCGCATGTCGAATTTTACCCCGCAATTAAAGCATGCTCAGCAACTTTTACTGGCTAAATTAACTTGTGTGCTCCACTTCTTACAGGCAACAGTTAGTATGTCTTGTATGAACATTATTAGTTTGCAAATTTGACTCAAAAAGGAAATTATTTTGTACACGCGTATATTTCATAAGCCATTTTGTAGTTCTGATCTGATAAGCATGCGGTAAAAAACTATTTTCTTTACATACCTTTCTGGAAGAGGACGAGCCATTTTAGAAGCACACAAGAAAAAATACATTATTCTTAAAATAGGTATTATCAATAAAATCCACTTATTTAAAAATCTTGCTAAAACCTGGGTGCGGGGAATGTTCGTCCTCGGAAACCAGGATAACATTTCCGACCGGAGAAATATTTGAACAATAGGCCTGTTACAAATACAGAATGAGAGAAATAAATAATGATTTCCCGTTTATTATTGGCCTACTTAATTCACTGGACGATTGCCAAACGTCACGTGTCAATTTTAATTGGGTTTGCCTCTATAATTATAACAAGCTCGGGTCCGTATGCTTGGTGCATTTGGGAAAACTAGCTGCAAGACATACTCATTTAGAGCAGTTACAGTAGCAGCTTGACATTGCCTTGTGTCGGGCAAATAAAAATTGTGATTTTAGTAAATAGGTCACGGCAGACAGACATGGGAGGGTTAATTTATTTGTGACACTGGCGTGTACAACACTTCTTCATGAATGCTTAGCGAAGAAGGTAGGACAGTCTCTTGGATGGACGGATGGAGAAAGTTTCAGTTACAAGAACAAGCTATCATAAATGTGTCAGCCTATACTATACGTTATCTTCGGAGCTGCTCAAAATGTCAATGTCAATAAAAAGTTTCGTTTTGGAAGGGCAGTCTTCACATTACGTGAGAAGGAATTCAATCCATCCGGGTGTGCATAGGAGTACACGTACATGCATATACGTGATGATTATTAATGATAGAGAGAAAGGATAGATTATTTTTTAGATTTAGATTCAGAAGATTTAGATTTACAACTGATACTTAAAAATGTGAAATAAATCTTGGATGAAATTTTCGAGCAGATCCCATTTGAAAATCTGTCTCAGACACATTCAGTTTGCATGGGCAGTGCGAGTGCTGTACTGGGAGTTCAAAAATAGGAAAAGGACCCACCTGTGCAACAGTCAAAAAATAGGCTTGTTCCAACGTGAGAACCAATCCTGGTATCCGTCTTTCGCTTTTCAAATCCTCTTTGGAAGCTGCTAACCTGTACTTTCTGTACGCCGTGAAAGCTACCTGAAGTTAGCACAGACATAAAGCAATGTTAATAATTCGATAAAGTTCATATTTACTTACATACACAATTATGTACTAAAATCTTCACACGGAGCATACAAGTCCTGAAAGAAGCCCTTTATCAAGTCTCGGACAAGCAAAGTTTTCCAGAACAGAGGTGAAATACATTGATGTTTGATTTCAGCTACACATTCAACAAGCATACCTGCAACTGCAACATATCGGCGGTATGATACCATACCACCATGTGATAACAAATGTCAGTATAAAAATTTAGAAAACTTATATGTGCACGAAGCATTCTTATTCTGAAAATTTGGAGTCCTAGAATCATTACGCACTGACAGCATGTCACTCACTACTAAGTACCGCAGAAGAAGCTGAAACAGGGATGAAGGGGTTATTTGATGCATCAACTGCCAATTGTGCAGTGCTGACCCTGTCGACATAGTAAAAATCACAAAAAAGATCGCACCCCGAAAACCCGCGAATTGTTTTGCAAAGGGAGGAAACAAGCTATATACGAGAGACAACGACTCACTGCAGGAAGTGATCATTTCTATCTAACACATGAATCCTAAATACTAACCGTGATATATATGCAAAGCTTTTATCAGTTGTAAAACTGATTTCAGCCTGTGAACTGGCATAGTTTCCTTTTTTTATTCAAGTTTTCTAAACTGCGTACTTCCGTTGGTCTTGGAGTTTTCACTATTCGGATGAAGCTTTCGTATTAGTGTGCAGCTCAAGTGAATATGAATCTCGACCACTCGATTGCTAGATTATTTCACATATCCACGGAGCCGATTCCGTTACTCTTCCATAACTGATCCCCAGCATAAAAACTGAATCAAGGTATGATGTGGAGAAAGCCAATTGCAGGTATAATATTGGTAATCATTATATTGGTAAATTACATATGAAGCATTTATCATCGCGGGAGCTCTGGTATGATATGTGTCCCTTAAACACCTAATCCCGGTACAAAGAAATTTAAAGTTAGTAATTAAGTTTAATTACTAGATACTTGCGGGCGGTTGGAAAATTCAGTGAGAAAGATGCCTTGGTATGATACATGCTCATTCTATTTCAAAACCCACCCGGACAACAATGATACATACAAATACGAAGTCCACGCTTTCCCCAATGAGGACTAGGTACTAAAAATCGATTATTACAGAAAGGACATTGCGTACTTATGTGACCTCACAGGATATGTATAACAATCTGCAGTCAATCATTGCCAGTGAATATCGACAGATGAAATCAGAGTTTCAAGAGTCCATAAAAAACGATAATATTTACAACTTAACATAAATTTAATAAACAAAATTGAGTTCTTTAGCTACCTTATATATGTGAAAGTTATTTATTATTATTTGAATATTATACCTGAAGTCCGGCAATGTCCGCCAAGTTCTCGTTTTGCGTCAGGTTTCCATCCACCTGTTTGAAATTTTAATACACAAGAACAAAACCGAATCAGGCACGAAATTCAACGAATAAGTGCAGAGAATGCCTAACCATGTTTATCGTAAAATAAACTCATTCAGTTGTACGGTTAAGTGCATTGGCACAATAGCTTACACTTATACATTGAAGTGCATTCACTTACACCACGACGGTCAAAGATGAATGAATTTCATATAACCTCACTAAAAAAACTTCTGACACGTTAAAACACTAGTCACATAAAAATAATCGAAGGCCGTCCTCAGAAACAGCAGCTACAGACGAAATGCAATATAATGTAATATCCTATTCCTCACACGGAATTCACATGGTTCAATGTTCATCATTTCTTTATACATAAAAGGTTAAGATTGATGTCAGTGTCAGACCTAAATCTCGGTTACTACTTGAGGGGAAGCATTTAAAGCAGGATTTTCTATGACTTGACTGGGTTATGTAACCCTTTCATACCAGTAAATAACTCTAAGGATTTGCCAGAGTTCAAAATATTTACTTTGAGAATAATTTGAAACCATTTCTTTGCATATTGATTGACAGAGGACACATTGGTACAAAATAAAGTAGTCGCGGTATAATAAATGTTCTTTATAATTGCGGCCTCACGTTGGTGACCGCATACCGCACTTGTTTATCAGTGCATATGTATAACATAACAATTTATACTGTTCAATTCATTTGTCTCTGTCCAATGGTCTTAGCATCCCCTTACCCGTGTTAAAAGTGCTATGTTAATTCCTAAAACTAATCACAAAAACAAGTACAAAAACCCAAAGTCATCCTTTCTTCCAGGACTGAAGGAAGAATAAAAAAGTATAAATTCCAGCATTAGGAATTACTACGACCTGAACCAACCCACAGTAGTTAAAAGCTAAAAAAATTTGCTTTCTTGTTTCACAAATTCTTCATTTTGAAATATCATTTCAGTCGGTTCCTTTGTCCAAAGAAGCCTAGCAATGCAATGCCCACCAATTCACACAATAGAAACGTGAATTACATGTGCACGTTCACCCGTGCAGATTTTTTCTCGACTTTCCCCAGGAGTACCGTATCTTCATACTCAATGGTGTAAGCACATAACACGGACTCTCTCAATCTCAAGTATCATACTTACAGTATCACAAATTGTAAACCCAGACCTTGAGGTCCTTCGCTCTCCTAACTTTAGATTACCTTCAAATCTATCCACTCCCTGGAAGTGTGTAAAGGGTAAGCGGTTAGTCCTAATAATATTATTATTACTATAGCTGGATCGTGTTGGCTTTTCTCCTGCTTGTTGATGTTTCCTCTTTAACTCCAGTCCACCGTACAGCCTAGGCACAATGTACGGGTTTCACAGAAGTGCAGGAGATATGGTCACCAGATATACGTGAATATAATAGTGAAAAAGTGGAAGAAACGAAAGGAGAAAAGTATGACTCCGGGTGCGGAAAGAGGGAAAAATTGCTGAACAAACAAAACATATATTCAAAACCACCATCCACCACTTCTACATGACCATGTGCCCAACACTAGCATGAGTGAAATAATAACACAATATTCAAGTCCTCCAGAACGAGATAAAGTGCATGCAACCTATATCTAGCGGTGTGGTTTTTTTTTCAATGGTAACTACAGATCACTTGACGCACACAAGAGAAAGGCAGAAATCTTGGCAATATCTGCAGAACAAATAAAAAGAAGGAGAGCACGTATTCCAGTCACGTATGAGCATTTTACCTGAATCGAGACGTGAGTCTGGTAGAATGGCAGAATCTTTCGGAAATTGTCAGAATACTGTTTTGCCACACAGTTGGTCTTCCCTTGAAGAAAAGCTTTCGGCTCAGCCTCCCACCAGTCCTGAAGCCGTCCATCGGCATCGAACCCACTTCCTGCAAAAATCCATTCAAATAAAAACGGGTGCTGTGGATGAACAAAAAAAGGAAACTGGCAATGCGAAAAATACATTTTTCATATTTATCTTTTTTCTTTGTAATTTTCTAACGATCCGCACAAAATTGTCATCGTTTGGTTGTTCACGTTTTTATCTTGTTCGTCCATGCTTCGTCATAAATCCAAGTAATTTTGCCTTGTCCTTATAAGGAAGAAAATAAGTTTTGAGACGATAAATGTGCTGCAATATGCGAGTAAAAGGTTCTTTGTGATTTTCTTTGTGGCAAGACAAAAAACTTTGAAGAGGCACGATAAAGTATACGTGTCCGCCGGGGCCCGAAAAAAAAACCGCAAAGTTCTTTTATCTTTCACAAATGCATCTCGTCACGGTCCACGACCATGTTACACATTCGTCGTTAAGTCAAAGTAAAAGGTAGCACGAGTTTGAATGGAATATATATGTATCAACTTTCCTGGGATGTGCGCTCGTCAATGAAAAAATGTTCTATAATGTTCGCTTTTTAAAGTTGGAGTACTTCAGAAACTTGTGGGAAACCACAGTTATTTTAATACATTCCTACTTCCCATTTCTGCATTCTTTTTCTATAAAGATAAGGCGGAAGATAATATGCACGTAGTTGCCTCGGAATGACAAGTGAATACGTAAGTATGAAATGCGATAATTTCTTACCCGAGCTGTCGAGAGCATGAAGAGCCTCATGCGCCAGCGTGAGAGCCATTGTCGCGTAGTTAATGTACACTGGAGCATTTTCCACGTAATGTGGTGGACTGGGAAAGTCGCCACCTACAAAGCATATATATATATTCGTACATAAATATCAAACCGAGGTGGAATGGATGCTCTTTCTCAAACTTACTTTCTTCCCGGGGGTACTTCTAAAATATCAAACTACATTGGCCATTCACAAACTGAAGTCAGCTGAACACATAATTTGGGTACTAGACATTTTAAAATTGATTTTTCATGGATAATGGACTAAGTGTTCCGCTAGACGTGGCATTCTGTACGGTCAATTTCTTCTTTTGCCTACGCAAATATCGCTACTTTGCAATGAGTTGCTTCTGTAACTGCAATCTTGTTACGTTTTGGTGGATTTCTTTACTCCTTTTCACGAAAAGGACATTTAATGCATCACGTATGGCTTGCGTCCTGTGTAGAGCAGTAGACTTGAGCAGCAATTTATTATTTTTTTAATTTCGTGCTTAATTTTAAAATTTAGTTTGACATCATGCCAGATAAAGGAGAAAGGTTACTTGTACCATGCCAAGTTGTAACGTGATGTGCAATTATAATTTTAAGAAGTCTGCGCAAGTTGAGCCATACACACAGGAACAAACTATTGTTATGCATGTGGTAAAATGTGTGGCAAAAAACGGAGAAAGTAAGTTTTACACAACCCCTTATCAGTAAAACTGTAATTTCGTGTAATTAAAACATGGTAATGTTAAACTTCAACTAATATTATAAGAAATGACCTTATTAATGTAATGTTGGTTAATAGAAAGGGAGAAATCAGCACGCCCGTAAAGGAGTGTATCAAGTTGATACTGTCAATCAGCCCTAACGTTGTAAAACATAAAATAATAATTAACCCGGAGTACTGGGCGTAGAATAGCATCGAACCTGAGCACAAACCTTGGTGCATAAATCCCACATACTTTGCATACTTTATTGAAAAGCTTCTCGTATGCATTTTAAAAAGTCATTTGTATACAACATTAATACAATCTCTACGCATTGTCAAATCTGGCAAGTTAATTAATTAAAAACAAAAACGATATTGATAAAATTATAAATATTCGTTTCTCCGCAATCTCATATGCATCCTTGAGTGGATTTTCAAAATTCCTTTCCGTTCTTGAGAAATCGTGTCCATAGACTGACAGATAGATAGACCACCAAAGCTAAAACATATATATCACCGAACATATATAGGTATGTATGTTCGATTCTAAATAAATGATATACCTGCCTAAGCTTTTAACTTTCTAATTTAGTACGTACAGTTTTGCTTAAGTTATTAAGTTATTAGAAATACTTTCACTTTCTCATCAATCAAGTGCAATTATTATTCCATAGATCTCTTTCAACAAAAATTCCTTTTGCAGTGGATAAAGAATTATTTGATAATATTTAACAGCAAATCCTACAAAACCCGTATTACATAACATACACTTGTTTTTCCAATTGATTGACCCTTCTTTAAATACATCGAAGAAAAAGATTTAGAAGTCAAACAAGTTAGAGCAATGGGAAACCTAATCATTGAAAAAGATGTCATCCCCCTCCGTTCTACTCCTATCTCAACATCCAAACCGGAGGTTCATAAAAAAGCGAAGGGGCCAGTATCTAATACATTTGAACAATTGATAAAGAAATCTTTGGAAGTTGTCGTAAACAAAACTGAATGAATCAAAACCTGAGCCTCTCAGCTTGTTTCAGGAAAAAAACGTGCACAATAAAAAATTGAACCGTCGCAGTTAGGTTGGGTAATGTTAAATCATAAACACGAATCATTAATATGAAGGATATTTACCTTGATTAGGATGAATAAAAGCGAGTGGTATGACAATACTGTTGAATTGTTGGATGTAGAAAGCATTAACTGTTGTGGGAAACGTGACGAAAGCCCAGCTGAAAATAACCAAAGAATGAATAAAAAGACATTATTATTACATCTTACTCCTAAATACAGCTCTTGCAGTAGGGTGAAAGCTGTGTTTGTCGTGTACTACGCTTTTGCATATTATCATATTGCACGACAATGAATATTGCGTCAATTATGTGGGCATGAGTACTTCTGCTCTGTGCTTGTGAAGGAGAAAAAAACTGGAGTAGTATATATAGCACAACAATGAGATAAAAAAGGCTGGAAAAAATCCTTTGTTATTTGTGGGACTATTTAGGAGAGTAGAGGTCCCTTTGCTGTATTTCTGAAGATTGTGCTGTGCGTGTAAAAGTAAGAACTACTTTTGCTTTGAGCAGTTGTACTTTTAGATACGAGAAAGGACGAAACTACCAAGAAATACCATAAATTCCTGATTGTGTCTGGAAAGTCATATGTTACAGTAGTTATAATGCCTCCACAGAATTTTTGTTTTAGACTTTGTGCTGGGAAGAGAAAGGCAAAAAAACGCTCGTTGACCAACAAAGGTAGTGCTTGACTTTTTCTTTTCCTTTCGCAGTACTTTCACTTCTTTTAGGAAGCCAGAATGGACCCTATATTGTTCACTACTACCTGTGGAAACCGACTTTCCATTTGCGTGACTTTCACAAAAGAAAGTTCAAACTTGAAAACAAAATGTTCATATTAGAATTCAGACAACCCATAGTTTGCACGTAGGAGCACAGTATCCCTTGTATAACCAGCGAAAGAACCTATTCGAAACGATAATGAGTTTCTTGGGAGGTGCATAACCAAATTATGTGGAATCGTTGGGACAAAACAATAACATTTTTGCTTGGGTCACCAGACGCTCATTTCTACAGGAGAATGATGCATTGTTTCCTTTGCCCACTGCCATTACTGGTCTATTGGTCAAGTAAGCTAATAATAAATAAATTATTCTATAGAATAATGGCGAGTAAAGTTAAATGATGACACACAAGGAAAACAGCTAAAGTGAAAGTTTTGTGATAAACCAAATTAATGTCAATTTATATTTATGTGCTTGTGGCTGTCGTTAGTTCGTGTTGAAATCCTATCAACTGCTCATTACACATTGAGGTCGTTTTATTTTAAGATAATGCCATCATGTGTCATGTCTGCACACTTCTCACAGCACCCGTCTTGACATCTTGGATGGCACAATTAGTATCTATCACAGTTTTCATAATGTACTTTACAACCCATTCAAGGATTACAAAGAAGTAATGGGATCTCTGCGGTATGACTTTTCCATTCTCTTACAGGACTTACGTGGCTCTATCTTCATCCACGGTCTTCCAGTATAGAGTGTATAGTTGTTCACGAAATGTTCTGTAAACGACTTTCACGTTGAAGAGAAAGTCATTGGGATCGATGCGAATCTGCAATGAGAAAAGAAAATGGAAAACAGCGTTAGTATGAAGAAAAATGGGGACAGAAAGGCTTACGACAGCTCCTTTTTAACTCGCCCTTTGCACTGCGGCTGAGAATGAAAAATGTGGCAGGACCACTTGGTTCGTTGAGCGCATTTTTGTGTTTTAAAAAGAATATGGTACTTTTTTTTTAAAAAAAGATAATGCTTCAAGCGAGAGATTGATATCATAATGCGCTTAATAATAGCAGTGCTATCAATTTCATGTCTACCATGTGGAATATGCAATACTTCCAACCGACATAATATGTAGAGATACGCTTCGTCAATATTAAATATTCTTGGGATGTTAGTTCATCTTGTGTGAAATATTTGTTTCCAATCCTTTTAAAATTGCGTTTTCTTCCTCGTTTGGGCTTTCATATCGTTTGTCATATTCTGCCTTTCAGAAAATAAGTAATGTTTACACAGGGGTAAAAACAATATTTATTTGTAAAATATTTCATCATTGAGTGTCATTCCTGCACTGCCTGCCTGCACTTAAACAACAACGAGTTCATGTAGCTGAAAGCTGCAGTACGCAAAAACCTCCTTGATAAGAAAAACTTGCTTGGAAGTAAATATATGTACATCAAAATCAGCAGTGTGAAAGTCAAAGACATTTCGTTTTATTGCTCCTTACCTACGGTACATTATCAAGGTAATATTTTAGATATTGTGTCTCGACGAAATCAACATTTTATCCCCTCAACTGTTATGGAACTAGCAATCTTCGCATTCCCTATAAGTATAGTAACATTCTCCCGCTTCCCGGTAACCTTAACCTGCTTCAAACGGTTGGACCTTGTTCATCTACATAAATTACTATGTAAAGGCTATCGTGCACGCAAGCATCATCGTGGTATTTATACCAGGGTTTTTGTTTCCCCTCTTTCACTTACGTTTTTAATGGCATCATCCAAGAAGTCATCTTGAAGGTAAAACAAAGGTCCTATAAAATTGCCCTTTAGCATGGCAATCTTCTTTATTGCTTCTTCCTTAAAGCCACCGACCACTTTGTTCTGACTTCTGCTACTACTCGAGGCAGCGGAGACTGAACTGTTGCTGGCTACGCTTCTGGTTTCTCTACTATTTGCAATATTATTTCTAGAACCGTTATTTCTATGGCTATTGTTGCCTTTCTCACTTTCATCGTCTTCAGTTTCGTTTCTGCTATGTTCTGCTGAAGTGCTTGTAGTCATATTTCCATTGTTGGGAGTAGCACTTCTGTTGCCAGCATAACCATTCCCACTTCGCCCCTTTTCATGTTGAGTTGGGGCTGGATGATGACGGTGGTGATGGTGGTGGTGAAAGTGCTTCTCTTCGGGCCGAGAAGGTAGTTCAGTTGAACGATTTAGAAAGGTGATGAGCGTCTCCTTAACATTCGCAAAGATCACTTCCACCTGTAAAGGAATAACAACAAAGAAGCAGAGAAAAACATTAAGCTGAACGCATATCAATCTCTTCTGAGTAACAAGATCATGTGAAAGTAAGCCAAGTATGATTCTGTAAAAGCAACGGTTTAAGTGTGAAAGATAGAATTCTTTGCATGCGTTTGGTATGAATAGTGGAAGGCAAGTCTATCACTTACAGGTTATGTCATGCACAATTCCATAAATTTCTTTAGTGGTTTCATGTGAAACACATTACATAAATAAACCGTTTGTCAACAAGGACCACGCAGAATCAGAGTGCTAAGTGCTAAACATCCTTAGATATCAATGAAAATGGAAAGAAAGCAATTCATACTTCAAATATAAGTTTACTCTATCTACACCCATTTGTCAGGGAGAAGTAGGTGACATGTTATATTTTACTTTTTGCGTGTAATGAATGAATGTAGTGAAAAGGTTCGTACAAATTTTTTTTCATAAATTATTCAAATTCTTTCAAAACGTACAAGGAAGATACATACAATCAGCAGAAACTAAGAATTACTCGAGACTACCTAGGACTACTCCGTGGTCCTAGAGAAGTTCAAGGGGGGGGGGTGAAGTGTTTATGTATCTCCTGGTTTCTTATTCTTGCCACTTGCACAAACATTCATTTTTCAAGTAATACCACTTTCTGGCATACTTTTTCGCAACACCGAACCAAGTGAGGCTGCTAATACAGGCTATAGAAATCAATATGTACTCGCTTTATTTCACTGTCCTAAATAATGGGCATACCGAAACTATAAACATACAAACACTCGTATGTGCACCTGGTAGTGAACCTGCTTCCACTAAAAGACATAAATAAACGAGAGGAATGAAGCCACGCTTTGCATATGAAATGACACCATCGTTACTTCAGGGTTGCGATGATCAAGCAAGCATCTTCATTACACACGAAAAATGCAACGGAACATATGCACTTCCAAATACTGTGGTCTGTCACATCAAAAAATAAATGAGTCTCGCTTTGAATATACTCACTTACATGAACGAGTCACGCTACCAACATAAGCAAAGCAAGTTTATATAATAATTAAGGCGAGCTTGCGTGATAAACCTTGAAGTAAGATTACTCAATCAGAATTGATCAGAATCAGAATCACTGAAATCGTAGCAATAAATAAATCAATGCTGTACATTAGCATTGTCAATGTTGAGTAATGTAAAAATGGAATTATGTTTTTCTTACTTACTGTACTTAACTTAATTGATAAATGAATGACATTAACTCAATCAATGCTTTAGCGCTTCTGACTTGCGTGCATTATTGAATCTAGCGAGTTACAAGGAAGACTTACATCGTGAGCAATCCTTTTCAATTGAGAAGGTTTGAAGGATTTCATGTACAAGCTTGATAATTCCATTGCAAACACTGACTTGGTTGATTGGACACAAAACTTCCATCGTGGTTGTTGTTGTTGTGGAGGAGGTTGCTGTTCCTGTTCTTGGTGATTATGATGGTGACTTTTGTGTTGACTTCGATTCCGTTGGTGTTGCTGCTGTCGCTGTTCTTCCTTTCTGCTGGAAGCGCTTCTGGGCAGTAAGTCATGAAGCATATCCTTCACGTACAACATTAGCATCGTATTGTACAACATTCTGCGGAAGGAATGAAATGAAACGATTAAATTGGCTTTGGAGTGAAAGGGAGGAGATAAAAAAGCAAACGACCGAAAAATGTTCATCAAAGCTGTATTTTTCTCTCGAAAGCTTCACTTCCTTCATTCACACCCACCGTGATGTACAAAGTTGCATGCATGCAATTGGTAAAAGCACAATGCTTGTTTCCAGTTTGCGCTTTAACTAAAAATTAATCGCTTTCCGTGCTCACTCTTCGTCAGTCAGCAGCATACAAAGGGCATTCACGATATATCATGCACTACGTTATAAATATTATGGAGCTCGACAAAGGAAATTTTTGTGACTTTTCGTAATACTACATTCTCAAAATTACTGTCCTCCGCTTGAGTCTGAATGCGACGCTCTGCTGTTCATTTTTACTCACTTGGACTTATGGAGCCATAAAAACCAAACATACTCACTCCTCGCTAAAAACCTACCATTCGCTCTTTTATACTTTCTTTGCACGGGACACAAATAATTTAGGGTGTATTTATGAGAGTGGATTTGAACATGCACGATTAACGATTTGACCGGAGATCTGCTAATATGAAATGAAATAAAAAATAGTTAGAGTTATACTCAGGCAGTTCAATTGATAATAGACATATGCGCTATTAGCTGTCAGTACACTCACGCGTGGAGTTTAAATAGAGATCATGATGTGAGCTTATAATGTGAGGCAAGGACACAAAGAGAATACGAAAGCGCAAATTTGAAATGTTCTCATTTGTACGTAATTTACCATTACGCTAGGCTATTTAATTCAAGCATCAACTACAACTAACGTACATTAGATATTTATTCAATCATCACGAGTATTTGCTCACTATGTACCCGTGCCTTTAGTGTATGTAGAATATTCTAGTTTGCACTTTGTAGAACATGCTTTTCATTTAAAACATAGCTGGTGCTTACCTCTTATTTGTGAATTGTGTCATTTGCAGAATCCGCCGGAGATAGTCCGGGTAGGGAACGTAAATGGTGGAGTTGTGCCAATTGATTGTACCCTTTTTACCAGTACTACTACTACCACCTTCTCGGATGTTGTTATAATAGTCATCAGGTTCAGTCTCTCGCGAAGTGACATCATCAAAACCCATTAATTCTCCAAATAGATAGCTCCAGTTAACCGAGCCAAATTGGTGCTGTAGTTGGTCCAACGTGAATGCATTGTACACTTTGTTCTGCTGCTTCAAGAATTTCCGGGTGCGTTGACTAGGTTTGATCTGTTTTGGGCGAAAAGACAACGTTCAACGACAAATAAAATCGTGAATTGGTGACATGGCGCTGTCTCGCCTTCGTCTCCGACTCCTCGCATATGCCTAGTCTAAATCGCACATCACAGTGCCATGTCGCTGCTTGTTTAAAAAGTGTCCAAATACATTTCTTTCAGAACGCATTATTCGAATTTGAACAGTCAGACTAGAAATTTCTTGAGAAATAAAAAATAATGCAAAGTAAAAGAACTACAAAATGTCAACTGCTGTAAGCCAAGGGAGAGGATTAAAAAGAATCTTTAAGCACAACTGTCAGATCCGATTATTACGAAAAAAAAAGAGCACAAACATCGCAACGTTACAGCTTGGATTCTTCATGGTTTGATTTTTTATGTTGTCTTTAGTTGAACTTTGCATCACAATCTTCCCTCAAGTCGAAACATGTTTCTAGGATGAGTTTAGAAAGATTAGTGGAAGAAGGACAAAAAGACAACAATGACAATCTCTACATTTTAAGCCTTGCTTTCCACTCGACTCGGGGGAAATTCGTTTGCTGTGTTTAAGTCAGAGTGTGAATAATAAAATAGAAGAAAGAATAAAACCGTTTCTACAAAAACGTCTACAAAAAAGGAGAATATATATGGAATCCTTTCTCTGTGGCAATAAGTACTACTCAAAAAATGAAGCAAAATATATGAAAAAGGAGGTATGGAAGTTTTTTCCATACCTCTACGTTTCACAGCTGTGTCACAATAGTGAAAACTAAGCCTATTTATAATTATACATGTGGTTTCACGACTTGTTTTCTGCAATGAAAAGCGAAACTTTTGCTGTTTGCTGACTACGTAAAAGCAAGCTTATGTTCACAGATTCGTATTTTGGATAACAAAAAAGACATTGAATGAAGGAAAGTAAAAAAAACTGATCTTTGGAAGGCTGTTGGAATTTCATTACTTTTTAATGAACTGGAAGGCTATTCAGTCTGCAGTACAGTAAAGCACTTTACATGTACCTACGTTGAAACAATTTGCCAACTCAGCACAATTTAAGACAAATTTCAAAAGCAGTTCCGCTCTCGCTCTCGCTCGCTTATTTTAGACTCTACAAGACAGGATTTTAATTTTTAAATTCAATCTAGTTTTTTAACCACATAGCCTCAGCGGTATATTATAGCAATTTATTATTTTCAAACGGGATCTCATACTTTATTTATTTAACTTTATAAGAAGCTAAATGAATAAATTAATACTCCAATTCGAACTCAAAATTTGGTGAGTAATTAAACTTGACTTGTTTAAATGAAGCGTCAGTTTAGGTTTACAGTTTGCATGTTGCCAGTCATTGGACATAATAAATATCTTGTCTGTGCTGTTCATGTCACTTGAGTGGTAGCCCTCTCATGTTCACGCCGGAAAATGGTCTTAAAAATTAAGTGAGATCATGCATTTTAAGGACACCCAATAGATTCCAGGTTCCCATTATTAGTTGAACAATACATACATACCTTGAGTTTACGTTAATTTTAACAAAATTGCCAAGATCAAAATTTTATTGATTGATGCATCGCAAATTTCCCAGACGTCACTCAGCATGCTACGGAGAGTTTTTCTGCACAGTACTTTTTCCAAACTCGATGCACCATAATACACAATGCGTCACATTGTTCTGACAATGTGGGCTCGGGAAGAAAGCATATGTATTGCAAAATTTCTACCTGCCTTTTCAATGTTTGAAGCGATTACAGCCACGTCTTGACTGTCGGACAGGATCTCCTCCTCACTCAACCTGAGTAGCTGGCCAACTTTCCGAACGAGGGATTTCAGATGCTCTCTCCTCTTCACTTCTATGCTGTCCTAGTTTGGCAAGAGTAATAACGAAAGAAGGACAGATCATCAGTCAAGCGTTCTCAGGAAATAAGTCACCTCACTCACTTATTATTATCGAGTTTTTTCCTGTACACTATAGACAAGCTTCAAAGCTATCACTAACTACCATCAGATAAATGTTTGTAGAAAAAAGGGAAAATAAGACATTATACAATTTGGGAAGGAGCTGTGACAGGCATTCATTAATTATTGACGCTTTATTAATGAAATATGCGTGTGCTTATTTCATTTACAGTTTTGTTCCTACCGAACTTCCTTCTCGTCTTTCTCAGCTCACTCGCATTGCAACGTCTTGTGAGGGAGAGACTAAGCTACATGAGAACAAGGAGAAAGGAGTAGTCAAACCCCAGAGGACGAGAGAGTAAAGTGCAAGTGAAGAAAAGAAAGTATCCAATACAATTTAACTTGGGCAATGGATTCACATCACAGTACATAGTCTTTCTCGTCGTCACTATCCCAAGCCTTGCTTCCTTATAAAACTTGCACTGGTGACCTATGCAGTATGTCTGTAATCCATTTTTCATGACGCTCTCCGTGCCTACATCTTCCACTTCATTTATAGCGAGGAGGAAACGGTCATATATTATGTCACCGCATATCGTCTCCAGAAAAAAAAACAAATTTCTTTGCATGATTTTTTCTCCCAAGATGGTGTATGGATACCGCACACATGATTCACAAGGTTGTGTCTGCCTGCATTGCATGCACTTGTGGGGCAAAGGAGCTACTAAAATATTTACGTACATACTTACTTTGATCATTTTGTACAGGGCCTGTCTGTCCACCGTGCTGGTGGTGGCAGACGAGCCATTATTATTCGACGAGTCACCACCAGCGTTGCTGCTATTACTACTACTACTGCTGCTGTCATTCCTGTTGGCTGACGATGGTCTTGTTGAGCTCGATTGAGAAGACATGTTGAAAGATGCGGGTGTCATTTCGGAAATGGACCCATTCTCTTCTATCAGGCTGTAATACGCATATTCACTCTGCGGACGGAATACAGAGGAGAAAATAAAAGAAATGGAAAATTTACATTTTTATTGCAAAAGGCGAGAACAAGTGTAATTCTCTTGCGAAAGAAATGTTTGAGTTAGCCTATGCTCCCTTTTCCCACATTGCGGTTGATCTAGTTGACGAAATACAAACATATTGTGTGATTATATAAATAGGTAAGAAGAATGGAATGCAAAAGGATATACATTCATCAGGTCATCATCTTGACGAGGCGGTCGGAATAAGTTTGGCACAAGACTGGTGGGTCTCGGTAGCTCCACAATGAGAGCATATCTTTCCCTATTTTTGGCATCAATGTCCAATGTCAAGTCAAACAATGGAGCTGCATTAACTTGAAGGAATTTCAAGATCACTTCGGTGAGGTCGAAACGGCTGTCCGACCAGAGGTCTGTGGTCTGATATCCACCAAGGGAATTCAACAGGTCGAGAACTATGTATCGAGGTTTTCCCATAAAAAAATGTTCAAAACGAACAAAACAAAATTAATGAAGTAGACCAAAATGGTAAGGGGAACTTTTGCCAAAGTTCTTGCTCATAGAACATTGCCATGCTTTAACTATAATGCAGAGAGCAACTTTCACTTACTCAGTTCATTTTCGTCAGGGTTGGTGAAGTTGATGCAACTTTTGTAGAAATTCTTAAGAGCTGTCACCCCAGGGTCTAGTTTATGACTGGGCGTCTCTTGTTCCAGCAGGGCTAAATGAATAGAGATTATAAAATGGATGCAATTAACTCGTGACAGCTGAACGAAACACTTTTGCAAATTACTTAAATGTCTGGAAGGAAACTGGGAAAAGTTCAACGAGGCATGCTTCATACATCACATTCAGTATTTAGCCAACTTTCTCCTTTCACTGAAATAACATGCATGCAAAAGGTAGTTAGAGAAAGTAAAGCCTTCAAATTACGTATCGACAGTTAAGCATTAAAGTAACACAAGGCAAATGATTGATGAAGTTTCCGAAAGAAAATCCCTTTCACAGAAATTGTACGGAAATAAGTTGAGTGAATAAAACTAATAAAGTTCTGAAAACTACGTAAGGAACTCCTGTAGTTAAGAGAAAATGATGAGAGTTTCTGCTGTACGTATCATATAATGTTTAAAGACAAAAAGCTAGACCGAACTATAACCATATGTGCTGTTTGATTAAAAAGCATTTGAAAGGTTCCTTTTCGAGTAGGTACATGTATTACTGTTATGCTCTAAAAACCTCTACGTACAAACATGATCCCATCTGTCTGGGTTGATAATTATGACTACAAGCATGCTTTATTCATTAGAAGAACTTACATTTTAGGAAGCTATCTACGCTGTCTCTCAACTGATTGATATTCGCTGCCAAGTAAAGTTGTTCATCGGTAATGGGATTCTGAGTCTGCCATTGTGAGCAGGCGAAATGATAAAAGTCATGACATGGGTCTGCACTAAAGTTAGCACTATGCACGGAGCGGTGTGAGATATCGATGCATTCGACTGAGTCGCAAAGGCCAGCAAATCCCAGGCGATCATCCAGGCATTTCTGTGATTTGACGAGTAAGAGAAGGAAGCTTTATGTAAATCTTCATCATCGTCATAAATAGTCAGGTCAGTACCAACCGGTTAGGTTGGTCGATTGTTAGGAAGAGATCGAAAGTGCACATAAAAAACTCAAAGGCAAGCATATCAAAGTTATTAGATTGTTCAGTCAAATGGAAAGAATGGAAAGTCGAATGGAAATCAAGTATTGATCTTGTTTGCGAACACCGTTTTGGCGGATTGTACGACTTGTGTAAGATTCGTAATTTGCACTGGTACCGAGCCAGGCAGACAATATTGGCAACCAAGATAATGTAATATAAGCCCTTTATATATCCTTGCCCTTTATAGATCATCGTTCTTTTGGAGATGATTGGGTACACATGGACACACTTGGTGTTATGTATTAGGAAAGGACTTTGCTCGCCTCGAACCTACTGGCTCATAACCTTATAAATAAATTTACCTTTCATTCATGTATATGGAACAATCAGGTGGAGTGTTATTTAATCGGAGTCCTTCATTCAGAATGTGGTTGGGTACAGGAAATGGAAAGGAAATACAGGGATGGATCAATATTCAACTCGGTGTTTTTTCTTACTAAAATATCTTCAAACAAAACCCAGCTAGTATAATGACTAACGTGTCAAAAGGAATTCATTGCCCTATTTTTATGACAATTATAGCACAAAATATATTGGAACTGTTTCAGCCATTTGATTTTCTAAAATATTTTCTAAACTCTGAGAAATAAGCAAGAAAACTCTTTATGAAATATCCAAATCATATTTCTGGTCTGCGCCTTCTGCCTGTTGCCTGATATGCCAACAATACTTCCATGCCAAAAGGAATTTGATTCGACTGCGTCCAAAATTGGAAAGTTGAAACTCTATTCAACGAAGCATGGAATATTGGAATCAGAAAGCGATTTTCAAAAGAAGTGAGATGTGACATGATAAGCATATATGCATTTTTATTGCTAATCCATAACCTCCTCCCATGTTGTTCAGGACCCAAGTAAATGCCTTTTGTTGTCCTTGAATGAAAATATATTAGCTTTGACTTCTTTGCCTTCTTCATTCAGCGTCTCAGATTTGGCTTTTTGCGATATTCAAAATACTAATAAAATGTTTCATTTTGATGTCCAGTCAGACCCATCGTAATTCTGTACTATAATACAGTGGTAAATAAGTTTCGAAAAAATAGAGTATATGAATTTCACTTTAGTAGTAGGCATCACTCTAGAATTGAACTTTACGACAATTGCAGCTTTGGGTGGAAGCTATTCTCTGTGCTTTCCGGTTCTCCAGCAGGAAGCAAGCCAAAGTTAATTTTAATAACAGTCCTCAATACATTCAAATTTTATGCATACCCCAACATTTCTTAAACTTTGTCTCAAATTAGTGTCCTAAATTTTTAATCACTACAAAAACTCCTCATCTTTGTGCGTCGATTCCCAGAGGACTCATGGTTAATTTATTCTTTCCCTTAAAACAAAGGACATCTCCGAAAATAATTGGCGTACCGGTTTTAAAAGTCCAGTCAAAGGTCCCGAAACAACCATGAAGGAAGCCAAGCCAAACAGAAGGATAGTCAAAATTGCCACAGCTGCTGTAAGTTTCATTTCCCTTCCAGTGTAGCGTGCTTCGCCTTCAATATCACCAAGATGCTGTGTTGGTCTTTTACTGGATCTTCCTCCACCACCACGACGCTCTGCCCCTCCAGAAGCATTATTGGTAGTAGTAGATCTGACGACGCCATCCATGTTGGCGACAACAACTGTGGATTTTTTCGTGTTATGACTTCTTGTAAAATCTTCAGCCCCTCCCGACATCGTTTGTTCTAAATATTAAATTCACAACACAAAGACAACATAAAACTAATAAGAGGAAAAAACTTTCTGCAGCAGACTCATAAAAACAGTACTTTTTGCTAGAGAAACCTATCTCATCTTCTAGTGACAGTGGATGAACTTGGGTGATATTTCAACCGTATTGTATATCATTTTTCCTCTAGCATCTTGCATTCCCCTTTGTAAGCTTACTCTGTCCTTTCCCCATCAATGTTTACTGTGAAAACAGTTTTTAAGAGGAAGTAACATCCTTTTCTTGAGCATCTTGTTAATAAATAGCCTCCGCTCTGTTCACTTATACATAGGATGTTCCAAAAACAAGCTAAAAAACACTTCTTGAAAACTACTTCAAGCGTTGCGTCTGCAAAAAACTCAAAATGTGAGGAAACATAAACACGCAGATTCATATATCTAAATATCATCCATCATTAACTTTACTTAGAAATTAAAGGAAAGGTCGATATACTTTTGTATATGCTTTTGAATGAGAAGTTCAAGTATTTTGTTTCGTTTTCTTGCTTTAATTAAGCAAGAAAAATGTATCACTCTCGTTAAATGTGAGGTGTATTTTGAAAGGCATCTCGTGATTATGCTCATATATGTTAGTACTCACTTCAGGATTATGGCCCTGACTGAAGTTATTGCAAGTAAGAAGAAGGTGTCAAGACGGTTCCTTCATTTCACCCACCCGCCCTTTGCTTACCTCCGGTGCCGGTCTTGATGTAAGTGAGCATTTTTCACTGTCACTAGCAATTTTTGTCGTTTCAACCCTGGCTTGGGAAGAAAAAAAAATGTTCCAGCTATATATTTGCTTACACTGTTTTGAGAACGTGCCAATGTCAATTTTCCTTACTTTCATTCTCAAATGAAGGAAATGTTAGTCAGCAATATCTCAGAGTATATGGTAGTACTTGTTCGTTGTTTTTTTTCGGTTGCCTCGTGCTATCCAAATTTGTTGGCACTGGCACCACGAAAAAGAGTGTAATGTGCCTTGCTCCTGAATACTTCTTATTCAAGGGAAGACGTGGAGTGAAAGATATTTTTGTGTTTACTTCCAGAGGACTTTCTCCTATCTATTTTTCCTTCCTTAGTGTACCTCATGAATTTATTCCTTTTTTTTGTGAATGTTTTTTTCATGCAATGTATTTTGTATTTTTGTGTGATGCTGCTGCTGCTGCAGCTTTCACAAGTGCACACTACGCTAGAGGGACATTAGCATTTACTTACGTACACGAAGAAAGAAGAGAAACTTGTTCTAGCCGATTTTCTTGAAACTGTAGCTTTCCAAGTTGTACTTGTTTAGTTATAGTATCTACCAGAACCAGCGGTGCATTACACACCACCGTCATTACTACCAACACTGTCATCATCATCTTCTCCTTCTCAGGGATTCTTTTAAGAGTTGTAGCAGCGGCATCATGAGAGTTGTAACAACAAGAGCCGCGTTGTAAAAAACCAACTGTTCTAGGATTTTCTTACAATGTTTCCGGTATTTCGATCATATTCATGGAGTATTTCAAAGCTTTCTGCTGTCTTCTTGGTTCATAATACTAATACGGACACTATGATTTTCTACATCACATCACGCATTCATTTTTAAACATGGAAATATAGAGCACTGCTGCATTATCATTATCATCGTTCATGAAACGGATGAATGAAGGAAATCTAGTCTGTCCGTGGAAGGCTATTCCAGATAAAGTGTAGAATATGGTGTTACTCCAACATATTTAGTTTTGGAAAGTAGCTCCAATTTTAACTTTATCTAGCCCATTTTCCCTAGGAAAAGGACTTCCTGGAGTTGTAAATTTCACTGGAAATCTGGATAACATGATTAATCTTTTAGCATGAAATAATACTTTAAGTTAGTGCCTTTCGAGCGTTGAGCAAGTAGCTGGAGTCAATTTTATTCTTCTTGTGTTGTGGTAATGAAGTCTTAAATGTCTTTTTTACCAATCGTTCAGAATAATACGAGTTCATTTACTGTGAGCGCTTTTTGTCAACGAGTTTTCAGTTCAATTCAATTAGGGTAACGGCGGGAGGGTGGACGCATGCCTGTGGAATCCAAGTCACTCAGCCAAGAAAAGAAAAACGTTTTTCTTCTGGCATCCAATTCAATTTCCTTGCATATAAACTTTTTATGACGTTCATTTCCGTTCCTATTACTTTTCAACTACTACTACCCAACCCAATACTAACCCATCCCCAACAACAACAGGAAAATGTATACGAAGAATTGATGCTTGTACAAGTGCATGTCTTATTATCCTTCCGGCTAGTAAATGTGTAGTATAACATTCAAAATAACTTTCTTTCCAGTTTTGCACTGTTTAGTTTTTCCAAGTACTGCTCACGGCCATCCACTTTCCACTATCCATTCTTAAGTGAAATCTTGAAAGTGCGAGGTGTCAAGAAGAGTGGAGGAACTTTTGACTTTTCCACTGTGATACATAATTACTAGCTGTCACTCACAGGTTGTCCTCCAATCACGTGGTGGGCTGCGGTGTCACTAATATGCAATTATCAAGAAGTGCTTATGACCAAAGTTTAATCTACTGTTCCACATGCAGGCAAGCAATGAATATTACGGTGGGCATTTCAGCCAAATAGTTTCTTTTTGCTTGGTGCACCACACAGACTTAAAATAAGTATGGATATTATTACCCTCGAATCTCTTGTGTGGAGAAGTAATGTGAACTCGAGTGCTCCACTTCATTTAGTCGAACAAAGAGAAGAAAATTCCACCAGCGAGCAGTGTTTACTTAGTACAGACGAATACATTAGTAAGGCCAGGCTAGAAGAAAAGAAGCCGGGTAACTTTCTAACTTTCCTAAAAGTCTGGTCCTTGCGGGAAATGATAAAGTGTGGTATCGTAGGAAAAGTGATACTGAAGCTAGCAGCAACTGGAACAATTAGGTATTTCAAGTTATATTAATATCACTAATTCACTGCGTGAACTAATAGCACGACCACTCGTGGCTACTATTAAGTGCACTGCACATGATGTGTAGTGTTAATAAAGAATCACGATCCACTATGCTCCACAAAACTCTCCAGGGCACAAAGAGTGTTCTTTCTATCAATAAGAATAAGAACAAGTAAACCAGAATGGGTTGGATTGTTGTCCTTCTGTAATTATTGTACTGCACGATAAGAGGAGCATGGAACTTTAGCAAGGAGAAAGGACATGAGCGAAAGGAGTTTTCTCCTCTCCGACTGCCTCAGTGGAACTGAGAGAATTGCATTGGTAAAAGTTGGATTTTGGGGAGTAGTGGAAACACACTAGCCGGAATGTAAACGAAGAACTGGTTGCAGTGAAACACAAAAAAACGAGAGCCTTCCGTTGGGTTTTCTTTGGGTGAGAAGTGTCTTGCCTCAATGTGATGCAGAACATGCGTACATGCCAAGTTGGGTGGCGTGCATGCCCTGCTTTCACTCGAAGCCCTGGTTCGCCCTGCGAGAAAAATTATCCCGTAAAACAGTTTTCATGACGGTTCGTGTTGTACATGCAATAAACGCCGCAAGGAGCTAATCACACGGATGGATTTGCATGCTTCAGCTATGCATATGTATGTACACCGTACACGCTTGCATTGCAACCTTCAATGTGCACTTTTCCAATAATCTTAATCACAGATGGTAAATGATAGATTTACCAAGTCTGATGCTTACAC
>JAHZNF010003302.1:0-45101 GCA_027744215.1 Troglopedetes dispersus | reverse complement strand
GAAAAAACACATTTAATTAATGTTTTTAAAGCCTCCCTTATTCTCGTGCTTATCCTGCTCATCATTAATGCACTAAAATTTTTGTTTACGAAGGCTCGGCAAATTCTTTTTTCGAGAATAAAAAAAGTGAAAACAAAAACGAAAATATTCTCACAAGTCAAGTGCGCCATACTTATATTTCTATTTTGGCCACGACCCCCGTGTTTACGGTGAGTTTTGGGTCGATACTTTTTTTTACATTTTCAAAAAATAAAGTTGGAGGGAAAAGTGAAACTAAAAGTTTCTTTATTTTCTTCACACAAAAAAACACAATGAGCTTGCTCTTCTTTGGTAGCGGCTCAGCGCACTTATCCTCCCCAAAAAAGGATGCACACGGACAAAGGAGCACCACTGCCACCTTTTTTTCTCGCTCATCTGTGCTCTCCCTATTTTGCATATTTTTGAGCCTCTTCTCCTTTCTTTTACATTTTCTCTCGGAGATCTTGGAAGAGAATAAGGGAACCAGAGAAAAGATTATCTCGCGCTCTTATAATTACATTAGTGAGAATGAAAGGTTGAAGAAAATAAAAGGATAAGCATTCTAAAACTTCAAGTATTTTGTCCTACTACGTGCATGTATCTATTATTACGGAAGAAGGGAGCAATAATAATGCACCCATTTTCTGCTCCACCCGAGAAAATGTGCACAGATGAAGGAGGAAAGAGCGAAACAAGAGAAAAAAATACTGCTCCTAATAGCGTCTTCATTTTTTCCTGAATTAATTTAAGCTTTCCCCACTCAACATCTCTTCTTCAACGAGGCCATCACCATCATCATCATCACATCACCATCAAGTTAAAAGGTAAAGTGAGTGTGTGTTGTGTGTGTGTCCATTAACGTATTTTCTGCTTCAGACGCACACGTTCAAAGCGTGATAAATTTACCCTCCCAAAATATTTTACTTGACTCAGTTCATTCTTCCTCTTTTCTCTCTCTCTCGCTCTCAACAAAGAGGAGAGAAAAAAATATATAAGGAGCCGGGTCTTTACTCTTCTAAAAGATAAGCAGAGAAAGAGAAAAAAGACTAAAAAATAATGGACACAAACAGTAGTAGTAGGATGTACTTATAAGCACCAGAGTGAATATCTTCCTCTTTAATAATTCACACGTGCTCAGTCCCAACTACGAAAAAGAGAATTTTTTAAAGTAAATAAATGAAAACGTCTCCGGAAATATTCGTCATAATTAAAGCCCTGTTTAAAGTTGCAACACATTTGTTGTCATCATCATCTTCAGAGCACTGGCACTTTTTATAAAAAACATTTTTCAAAACAATTTTTGTTAGGAAACTTTTTTTCATGTGGAAATCACGTGTGTGAATTTCACATTTGCACGTGCTATTTTTTACTTCACACAAAAATTTTTTTTTATAATGGAGCACAGGAGCTGGTTTTGAGAAAACTTATTTTTTCTAAAAAAAGTAATATATCGCCTATATCTCCACCACCGGCTCTACCATGTTGACAGTAATTGCGAGAATTGTGATTTGCCTCCACAAATTTAGCTTTTTCTCCCCATTTGCTTCGCACTGCGAAAAGGAGAAAGAAAAAGCCGAAGATTTACTTTTCTCGGGGATATAAAATACAGCGGGTTATTTTTTTGCTCCATAATGTATATTTTATTGTGGTTCCTTTTTGCCAAAAATCATAAAATTATGCATAAGCTCCATTTTTTCACTCTTCACTTCACTCTCGCTCTCTCTCCCGTACCAGATCAACAATGGCTGCTTTTGCACACACAAAAACGGTCCAAAAGTCTCGCTGATATTATATTTATATTTTTTGCACACAAAAAGGCTTTCTTTCTTTTTTCTTAAAAAAATCTAAAAAACGAGTTATCTTTTGCTGGAGTATTTTTTTGTTGACCTCCTTTTTCTTCATCCAAATTTTTTTTTGAAAGAAGAAAAGAATCCTGTGAAAAAAATCTGATTTTTTTTATAAAAAGAGAGGAACCGAACGTGTGTACATTAATAATCATTCAGGATTTGAATCTAACGAGGTATATAAATTTTATGGAGGTGGCACAAGATTACGTATCTTTAGTCTCCTAAAAAAATTATGATGCTTATTATGTATTCAATGTGTGAAAAAAAACCTGGAGCGGAAAGAAAGCTAAAGAAGGAGAAAAGATGGGACTATAAAATACATATTTTAAAAGCTTATATAAATGCTCCACTAATACTTTATAGCTTTTTCCTGAACAAAAAAACGCGAGAAACGAAAAGAAAGAAGTTTGCCTGAATAATAAGTTGGAAAGCCACTCACTTGCCATTATTGTGCAGAACCCGTCATAGAATCCTTTTTATGCACACACTATAAATTTCTATAAAAAGGAATGTGAATCACTTCCACAATTTTTTTATGAAACAAAACAAGGAAGAACTTTGTGGACAAAAAAAATAATAATAACGTATTTATTAACTTTCCTTTTTTTCTTCCAACAAAAAAAAATTGTTTTGGAGGGGAACTAATGTTCCAATTTTTTGCGTCAAATTAAGATAAAAAGTCAAAGAAGACTTCTGAGAAAAAGAAAAGAATTCTTGTTCCAAAAAATAATATCTATTCAGGTATATTTCTTTGAAGCATTGATTTTTTTTTAAAAGAGAAAGAAAAACGGTAGCAAAATATAATGAAAAAAATGTACAAAGGAAAAAATAAAAATGGATACCCACGCACACGCACATCACCCACGGTCTCCGCCTCCAAAAAAAGGAAGACAAAACTTGTTCTCATTTTCTTTTTTGAGGAAATTCCTTTCGTTAACCCTTTTCCACTATAATCATCATCATTACCAAGAAAAAAAAGAAGGATTGTACAAAATAGTTTGTTACTAATATGCCTCGGGAAATGACATGTATATCATTTTTTAAAAAATATTATATATCTGAAATAACCTCTGCAGCAGATAACCTTTCCAGTTAAAAAAACAATGTGTTTTTTATTCCAGCTTCAATAAGAAAAAGACAATAAGACTGGAGAATATTATTATTATATTTACGGAGAGAGTATTATCACGTGCTTTCTTCTTTTTTTTGAGGAAAAATAAAAGGGAAGAGATTACTCTAAAAAAGACAAAAAAAAGATGGAGGAGGAGGAAGCTCCATATCTTAGGTACTTTATCTGCATACAATTTTTTTATTTTCTTTTTGCGTCTCCTTCCTTTTCCTCTTTTTTGTGGTGAGCCTTAAACAATTTGTGAATGGATAAGACTTCCGAGAGTATTCTATGCACATTCAAAAAAAATATTGAGAAGATGGAGCATTTTTTTGGTTGGTAAAGTACTTCTTCTTCTAGTGCTCCTGCCTTCCAGGAAGTAAAAAAATAAAATAAATACGAGACTGGTTGAAACCGAGAAAGGAGAATGAATTCTAACTCGAATTTCATTACTCGGATTTCTTCTAAGCAAAAAAAATATCTCTCTACTCACCACATTGTGTGCACACACATCTTTTCAAGAGAGTATTTGGAGTAGTTTTTTTTTAAGATTTTTTTTGTAGACACAACCTGATTTAAAAATACGGATCCAATTTTTCCTTCTTCGCGTCCGCACTTTTTTTTCCTGGAGAAATGAAGATGAAGAGACCTTGTGAAAAAAGCTTCCTTATATTTTTTGGAAAGAAGCAAAAAATTATGGAGCATGATTCTCTCATTCCCATCATCATAATCATCATCATCATAGTAGTCATAAATGGAAGAAAAATTAATGAGAATCTGCTCAGATATTTTGCAGAGATAAAGATGAGAATTTTTACTCGTGCAACTCTTGAGTTTCTGTTTACCGAGATTTACATGCGTTCGATAAGTCTGTCCGACAACTTGAAGAAATTAGAAGCAAAAAAATATTTAATGAGTAAACCGCCGTTCACAAAATAAACTGTGTCAAGTAAATACTTAACTTTACAGATTATGTCATGATCAGATCGACAATGTGCGAAATTCTGTTTCAATAATATGAAGTTACTCTGAAACAAGAAATTTGTGTCAGGTCATGTGAGTGTAGCACGACACCGGGGAGCAATAATAATTCGTAATGGGATCATTGCAACTCTGATACTTCTGCCATGTGCCTCCTGCGCCACACAATTCTTTGACTCAATAATATCCTGAAAAAAATAAAGGCGGAAATCAGGAGCAGAAGTCAGCTCCATGTTCTCAGTGTATTATTATTGTCCCAGAAAAGAAAGGAAAGAAAAGAAGGTCTCAGCTGTAAGTGTGAGTGTGGAGCCGGCTTTAAAATGATTTATCGCATTTTTCCAACAAGCTGACGACAACGATTGGAATCAGCAAAAAAAGCAATAAGTACTCTGGAGATTTAGAAAAAGGAAATCGGGAAAAAGTGCTCAATTTCCCGATTCTCGAAAATGGGAGACTTGTGTCCATAATTGTGTCTTGGAACATTATACTAAAATATATGTGATTATAGACACACACACACTCGCATACAATCTTCTTTTTTAAGGAGAATGTGCGAATCAATGTAATATCACCCGAGAAGACATGTGTGGAAGTGTGTACACGCTACTACGCTGCTGCTCCGATATTATTTTGTGTGCACTATTTTTTGGAGCAGGTATCAAAGTAATAAAAAAAGATTTTTTTCGTTCAAGAAAGAAGAGGAATTACAGTGCTCTCCTCTTTCCTGTCATCTGGTAGAAGGGAAGTTGAGTGCAAGGAAATGTGGTCCTGAACAAAAACGAAGAAAAGGAGGCATCACTGAATTTGTTCGATCTGAGAATAAGAAAGAAAGAGGAAAAAAGGATGGCTTCGTGATCCGCCACAGTCATGTTCCATTCCTTCTTTTTTTTTTGGAGACAACAAGAAAGTTGCCGCGCTCAAATGTGAGAAAAAAGAAGGATTAATGTATGCAGAGAGGAAAAGAAGGGAAAAAGAGTGCATTATTTTTATTTCTTGTATTTTTGCACACAAAATATTTCTTTTGTGGCTCACATGTTCCATCTGAAATATATGTACTTCCAAGAGAATCCAGGAAAAAAAGATCTTTGGCGTTTAATCTGACCATCATCACCTTTTTTTTGCTTTTTTGTCCCGAAACTAAATTATTTATTCTTTTGTCTCAAGATAACCTTCAAACTGAATAGGTGACTCAAGTTTGCTACAAAATATACACTCTCCTTCTGATAAGTAGTAGGGAACCTATCTCCGCTCTTGTTTTTCTAGTTCTTTCCCTTCACCTCACTCAACTATGCTAGCAGAAAGAGAGAAGAGACATAAAATAAAAGAGGTCCCCTGGAGCCTCCTTTCCCGAGATCACAGCAGAGAAAACAACACTGACATTTCCAACTTGTGAAAAGGGAAATCTGAATGGAAATGCAATTCTCAGCGATAAAAATAACAAGAAACACTGTGTGTGTGTTTTGTATTATTTTGGCACCAGAAATAAAAAACAAGAAGCTGGATCTCTCTTCCTCGCCCGCTTGTCATGCGTGAAGAAAAAGGATGAGCTGAGCTGCTCAGACAGGAAAAACAAAAGCCACAAGAATCCGTAACAAAAGGAGAAAAGAAAGGTTAGATCGTACATACAACAGCCATTTTCCAGAGTTTACATTCGATCCAGCTCTGCTTTTCCGGCATTAGCAATTATGGACACACGGAAAGTAGTATATAAAAGTGGAGCCAAAAATATGCTACAGTTTTTGAAAAATAAAACTAGTATTTAAACCCAAAAATTCCACGATCATTTTTGGAACCTATAATTAAAATAACCAAAAAATTACCAGATAAAAAACGGATAACGTCGTCAAAGTCTGCAGTTGCCTTTAATTTTTTGTGCCACCTCCAAAATAACAGTTTTGGGATGTCCACCTCTTTTATTTCTCGAGACGGAAGGAAAGAGGAGAAGGATTTTGTAAACAAGAAAAATAATCCACACATGCATCCACTTCCACCACAGATCCTCATTTGTGTTGTGGAGGCAGACAAACACATGCTCTAAAATTATGAAGAGAAGTGATCCTCTTTATTTTATTGAAATTCATATTGTAGAAAAAAAAAGTAACACGGAGTGAATTCTCTCCTCTTTTTTTTAAGGAAAAACTCCGTCGTCGCACCTCCTCGCTCGAAAAACAAGATGAAAGGGAAGAGGAAGCCTGCCTGGAAGCACGACTGGTTTTATCCGTGACTTATGAAATGTTATTATGGTGGCGGCGTAAAATTTTATCATGTAGAAAAAAAAATTGTGTGCAGCTAAAAGCCATCTATATTTTTTTCTGGATATGGACACCGTGCCCCACTACCACTACCGCCACCATGAACAACAACAAGAAATATGTACACTATAAAATATGCACACACAATATATGCACACACAATATATGCACACACACACGAGAAAAAAAGTTCATTTTTTTAAGCTCAACTTTGTGGAAAAGAAAGAGGAAACCTCATATTGCTTTCACTTCAGTGAAACTTTTTTTTTCACGACCACACACACTTTCTCCTTCGTCACAGAGGAGAGAGAGCCAAGTAGAAAAAAAATAGAAACCGCTCAAACTCTCATCATGCATGTGTCTCTGTCTGCATGCGTGGGTTATGCATGCATGCCAGCGGATTTTTTTTTGTCGCGTCACGGAAGATGCGATGAATGCTGCTGCTGCTGGTGCGACCACGACCACCACTTTTTCCAATATGCATTTTGGGACACAATATTGGATGTTGTGTGCACACAACACAAAAAAAAAATTCATGAACAGACATCTATGCACACACATAACATCCTTTTTATTTCCTGCGGGGAAAGAGGAGCATTCCAGAACCTTGAACCACTATCAAATTTAACGGAGGAGACCGCGAAAGGAAATAAAAAAACCGGGAAGAAAAAATATTCTTCGATTTTGATTCCAACGAGACAGTATGTGTGTGTGCATATATGTATGTGAAGGCGTAGTCTCACTTTTATTCAAAAAAAGACATTTTTTCTCTCTCAAACCTTTCTTATTCTTATCGGGAAACCAACATTACTATAATGTCACTCTTTGTATGCTGCCAGCTTTCTTTTCTCAGAAAAAATAGATAGTGTAATCTAGTCAGCTTCGAAGAAAAGGAAGTCTCTGGGTCATAAATCCTGTCTCATTTTATATATCTGTGAACAGAACCCTCTGGTTTTTGTGGAGCGATAAAGAACAGGAAAAAGCGGATATCCACCTTGTTTTTTTTTCTCAAACAATGTATTTGGTTTATGGCGTGTATTATATGGAGCAAGTATGAAAAAAATAAATAAATAAAGAGTAGCTTCTGGAACAGAAAATATGGACACAAGAAAATGTCACCAACAATATAAAAAAAACTTTAATACAAGAAAAGCAAGATGCCAGATAATTCGATCTTGATTTTTACAAAAAATTCCTAACTCATCTCCACCACTTTTAAAGTATGTCCATAATAATGAGTAACTGAACCAAAAAGTACGGACTTGGGTCAGTTAAATGTTGGAATGAGGGAGTGTGGTGGTGAGTAGTATTTTTTAGAAAAGAATTGTATTATGTGAAGTCCAAAAAAAATGGAGCACAATGAACCTGTGCTCTTTTTTTTTCAGCCACATGATCACGCCACACTTGAGCATCACATCACACCCGTACTATATTCTAGCCTCAAGAGATGTTTTTCAGAGGAACCACATGAATGAATAAAGATAGCTCGAGAGAGAGAGAAAGCAGAGCTCCTCTCCAAAAACCTGGTGTTTTGGCACATTTCAGCTGGTGTGGCTGAAAGCTGCGGACAAACAAAAAAATAACCCACATGCTTTTCTCCATGCTGGAGCACAATTTTAAACTAGAAATATATTTTTTTAAATGTGGGGAGGTCTCTGGTCCACTATATATTTTTTTTGGACGCAGGAGGATTCTCTCGCGTTTTTTTTTGTATCTTTTTTATTTCAGCTCAAAACTGAGACAAGAATCCAGGAGCCACGCGAAAAAAAACTAGAGAGAGAGAGAGATCACCAATGTGAAGCTGCGTCCACCGGGTCCTGTGGCTTCAGATAAGTTATGCTAACAGCTGTGGTCTTTCACTCACTTTCCAAAAAAATATATTGTGTGCGTGTGTATTTGCTACCTCTAAAAAAGAATCCGAGCCTTATCCACGGTCAAAAAAAATATGTGTGTGTGCATTGTTTTCGGATCTGGTATTTCTGCGACAGTTCAGCTTTCACCAGCACCACCGCCGCCTCCAGCAGAAAACAAATATGCACACAACAACACGAGGCAAGAGCCAAAAGCAGAATTCTTTTTTTTTAAATGAAGCCAGTCGTGCCCACACACAACTCTCCCATTAGATGATTGTAAAATGGACACCAAAAACAAATGTGACTCTCGAGGGAAACAACAAGAGCAGATGAGAGTTCTCGGGTGAGAGTGCGCAAAAAATAAAAATACCGGAAGGATGAACCATCATCAAAAAGCATTTTCTAGGAACACTCACACACAAAAAAACGACTCCATGTGTGTGTGTGTCCATAAATCCGGGAATTGTATGTTTTGTTGTGCTCATTATTTTGGAATTTTCATCCTATTCATTTATTCATTTGTGTGAAAAAAAGGAATGTAGAGAAATGCAAGCATACATAATAATCTATGCTGATGATGATGCATTCTTGCATAATGCGGATCTTTCTTTTTTGTTGGGGCTACACAGCCACAAAAAAACATGCTGTCTGGAACAAAGAAAGACTCATCTGAAAAATAATACAACATTATGCTTTCTGTAATCCTGACACAGAGGAATTGAGAAAGGAACAACAAGAACCCAGACAGACCCGACGAGACGAGACTGGGAAGGATCATCATCCAGAAATTGTTCGTGCGTGAATCGCAGACGAAAATGGAATAATGCACACAGAACAAGAGGGAATTTTTGTATGAATGCATGAGTCAACTTTTATGACTTGTTTCATGTTCTCAATCTTGTTTTATTTATCTATGCATGCTGATGTGGCAATAAATAAATTTGTGTTACCAAGAGAAAACATTTTTGAAAAAAGTTGTGGCTATAAAAAAAGGTAAGCACAAAACAAAGTATTTAATTAATGAGATGACAGTAAACAATTATTAAATTCAGAGGAAATTATTAAACTGACTCCTCCACCTTTTGAAAATTATAAAAAAAAATTCCCACTTAAAAATCCCCCGAGCCATGAAAATAATTTTTTGTGGACACAAAAAAGATTGTCAAAGAATATATAATTATGATTAATGAAAACCACCATTTCTAAAATAGACGCGTTAGAGATAGATTATGCAAATCATTAGAATTTTTCATCACGATCATTACCTTTTTCTGGATTGATGATCATTTTAGAAAAAAGGGGGGAAACATTTTTTTTCTCCCCAAAAAACATTTTGCATCATTTGCTTATCTTTCTCCGAAAAAAAGCAAGATATATTTTTTGAATGGTTGATGAGCACAAAATGTTTCTACCAAGAGCATACATACATATTAAAAAAAAATATTCCCCGGTTCTTATATTTTTTTATCATGTCTGTAATTGATTACGGAACAATATTTCTAGAAAAAAAAAATGTTTCTGATTCTCATCAACTTTACCCTTGGGAAGCGCGTTGGAAATCATGAGGAAATTGACAAATGCTGCACCTTTCCCTTGGCCCATTAGCGTTACGTTTCCCCTGTCACCTCCAAAAGCTCCAATGTTCTCCTGCAACAAAATATTTTATTTCTCAACATAGTGGTCTAGATAACATGATAAAAACTAAGATATAAGGATATAAAAGTGCACACACGGAGATAAAATATTATATTGAATGAAATTAAGTTTTCAGAGCAGAGCTCTGAGAGAAAAAAAAGTTCACTCCTCTTCTCCTTCTCTCGAGTCAGTTGTGACAGAATTAGTCTTCATTAGTACGAATCCCCTTTTTTCTCTCTACTCAGAGTAGAGAGAGCACACACGCTAGCTCCATACCTTATCCAACCATGGTTAAGCTAGCACATTCTGGCAGGAGACGAAGAGCCAGAAAATATATTTTCCCCCTTCTTCAATCTTACATCACTCATCCTATTTTTTTTGGATACACCTAAAATGTATCCGTTTTTTTTGTTTCGTGTGACTAGCGAGTGTGTGAGTTGAGCCATGGAAAATTTTCTGGAGACAAGGGATATTAGGAATCCAAGTGGAAAAAAAGTATTGATTTCATCTCTGTTCTCCTCTTCTTGTCCCGTCAGCCTTATCATCCTCATCATTTTCTTCCCTTCGCTCTTTAAACAAAAAAAAAATTTCTTTCAAGATATTCCAGGATCCACCCACATCCTCCCTTATTCCTTCTTCAGAGAAGAAGAAGAAAAAAAAGTTACTAAGTTGGTGCTCCTGCGACTTTCTTGCTCCATATGAGATTTTCATCGATGACACAAGGAAAATAATTTTCCTTTCATTTTCCGAGCAAAACTCTTGTGAAATTAATGGCGACACGACAGAGAAGAAGGAGATGGAGAGGAGGACGACGAGGAGAATATGTGAAATATATTTTTAGGCTTGTTTTCAGACTGAAATCACTTTTCCTCTCTCGAACAAGATCCATTTATGGACACAAATATTCAAGATAAGAAGAAAAAAAACTAGAAAGGACGTTACGTACCTGAACCCAGTGAAGAGCCTTTTTCCAGACAGAGAGTAAAAGAGACGAGAGCCAAAAATGTTTTTGAGTAAAAGGAGCAAAAATTTTTCCAGATTAAATTAGAGCAAGACAAGACATAAAAATTTGTCAGGCTTTAGATCAGCCTTGTCGTCGGCTGCTGCTGCTGCTGCTGCTCCAGACAAGCAGAGAGGAAAATGTGTTTTTGAGTAAACAAGCGACATATTTATTTGAGACACTTACGGCAATTTGGTCCAACAGTGCGAAATTGGCAGGAGACTTAAAGTAGCCATCTGAGTTGGCATTAAGAAAGCCTACGGAAAAAGAAACATAAATATGTGAGATAAGCCATGGAGCAAAAAAAAATGTGTGTGCATGCATGGAAATGATATGGTAATATTCTCAAAAACATGTTTATCACTATTAAAACTAGTTTTAGGGAAGAAAAAAATAAAATCCGACATTATCGCTGACAAGATATAAGAATCTATATTTATGGAGCAAAAAATAAAATTTAAGATAAAGAGAGTCATTTATTTTTTTGCAAATGTAATTTTCTACTACTTACCTAATATTCCTAATCGATAGTTTAAAGTTACAGCAATAATGTTTCCCTGACTGACCAGCATGGATGGGTCATAAGCGTTGCCTGCGCCGTAGCCAAAGTCTTCTCCGTGAATGAATACGAGCACCTGGCAGCAGCTTCTCTTCTCGCCCGTCAGCTACTAAAATTTCACAAAAACAAACAGCAAAGGTCCCACATTATTTTTTTTTCAATCGAATAATATTTTGCTCCAAAAATGTATTTTTTATAAAATGTATTTTATGTACACAAAAGTATTTACGGACACAACAAACAACAGCAAAACTCTAGACGACTCCTAAAAAATACCATTCATGAGAATTTTGACCGGATTGCTAATTTCCTTGGAGCGGCACTACTTTTCCCACGCGCTCAATAATCATAATAAATGGACACAAAAAAAATCCTGCTCGTTACTCTGGAACAAGCATTTACTCCTCCAGTTGGACAAACCCAGGCTAATGGGCCACTCCACCAAATAAAAAAATCTCTCCGAGAGAAATAAAGTGTTGGAAGTAGAGAACCGTTATTACTCTAAAAAAATCTAGCTTCACGTACGTGTGTGTGGTCTTGGAATACATGCTCCATTTTTTTTGATTCATCAAAAAAAGTAAGTATCCTTTTTTCTGGCAATATTCCAGAGAGTCATGGACCGACGTAAAAGGAATCTCCCTCGTTTTCACAGAACCAAAAAAAGTATGAATGAATGTGTGTGTGTGTGTGTACAAAAATGTATGTATTTTCTGTGCTGAGAGAAAAAAAATGCGGCAGACCTAATTGCCTTGTTATAGTACGTGCAGTGCATGCATACAGATGTGTAATGTGCTCTATAAAATCTAATGTGGTTGTAGAGTACAGACAGAGAGAGAGAGAGTGAACCCAAAAATATAAAAGTGGAGACAAGCTGGTAAATGTGCGCACGAAAAAAAACCTGAAAAAATGGAGTAGTGAAAGTCTGGGATAAAATGTAATGAAATTTAACGGTAGCAACTATAAAAAGGAAAGAAATTTTCTTCTCATCTGGAAAGAAACTTTCCAGATGAGACTACTTTCTTTTCTGTGTCCATATTATGTATATGGGCAACTACATATATGATGATGCTCCTTTATATGGTTCGTAATGGTACACTTTTTTTGAAAATGGAGGGAAGAAAAAAAAACATAATTGCACAGCAGAAAAAAAGATGAGGGACAAGAATGAGGAGGAGAGAGAATGTGGCAAAAAAGGAGAAAATTTTTTTTATTAGAGACCTCCATTTTCTTCTTAAAACAGAAGAAGAAGGAGGAAGTCAGGGTACGATAATGTGTGCACACAAAATCCTACCAACTTTTTAAACTTGACTTTTTTCCCCGAACCCAGCTTCAACTTTTTTATTTTCTTATCTTTGTTGTGTAGTGTTTACTCCTTTGTTGTTTGGGAAGGAAAATGTGACGAGTTTAAGTAAAAGTTAAAAGAAGGAAAAAGGATGGAAAGATGCACACACGAAATATATATATTTTTTTGGATGGTTTAGTACTTGTTTTTTTTTTGTTTTTGGGGTTCGACTTCCAAGCAATAACTTTTTGTAAGTGAGTCTTATTATTGCTTTGTTTGGAAGAAGCAAAAAAAAATAATATAAACTTTCCTTTCTTCAAACGAACTTTTCCAACCTTCCTTCTTCTTATTATTCCTTCTCTTCAAAAAAAGATAAGAAAGACGAGCTTTGTTTGCATCTATGTACTTAATGGTTTTTGAAGTTAGTCTTTCTTTTTGGGAATGATTCTTTTTTTTTTCGTGTTTTGCGATGGAGGCTAGACGGAAACCGGCATGAAAATGCATTAATGGATACAACCGAAGTTGGTAGAAGAAGGAAATGTTGAAAAAAAATGCAACTTAAAGGAAACATTTGAGTTTTTTTTGCATACTTAACCACCATTAAGGAGATTTTATGAAGATGAAACACGGTCATGTTTACAGATGTAATATGTGGGAGTATATAATTTCAGGTTGGATAATGATAAGTCTGATGAATGATTGAATAGATTTTTTTCCCAAGAATTGACATTTTAAGTGTTTTAGTTGTAATGCAATGCATGACTGGAAACAGCCAATACGAAATTTCTATTGGAATCATTTGAAATTCTCTGGCCACAAGCTGTGACCACATAAATTAAAGTTTGCAAGATAAATTCTTCAGGATAAATAGCTGTTATTGCGATTATCCTAAAAATTATTTCGACAACACTCAAAAAGTTTCAACATTCAAACCTCATTTGTTATAACGGAAAGAAAATATTTCTTAAAGACATTCGAAGTGAAGCATTTTTAAGCTCTTTTGTACCCTCTTCACTCAACAAAAATTCAGAACAGCCGCAGCCATTTTTATTGGTTCTCATTAATAACATAACAAAATTCAAAGCATTGCACATAAATCGATTTTGAGAAGATCATCACAGTTCGTGGTAATTAAAAACATACCAATGGAAGACTTAAATTCTGAGTATCGTTTTCGATAAATTAGTTCCTACAAATGAGTCAATCACATATACTATATTATGGTTAAATCATTCATGTTTGACAATTTGCCAAAAACAAAATTGTTTCAGGTCGGTGAGAGCTTTTCAGTGCATTGAATAAGTACAAGTAGCAATATTTCTCTGATGTTCCCTGTACCTATGTAATTTTCATCAAGTAGTTATACGTATAGTACGTATTAATCATGACAAAAAATGAAGCAATAACAATTGTCAAATTAGCAATTGACATTGGAAAGATTTTCCTAAGAAATGACATTTAAAGCATTGTACATAAATCGATTTTGAGAAGCTCATCACGGTTCGTGGCTCGTGGTAATTTAAAAAATATCAATGGAAGACTTAAATTCCGAATATCGTTTTCGATAATTGGTCCCACTAATGAGTCAATCAGAGATACTATGTAGTGAAAGTTCTGTTTGACAATTTAATTGCCAGTAACAAAATTGTTTCAGGTCGGCAGGAGCTTTTTAGTGCATTGCATTGAATAAATACAAGTAGTAATATTTCTCTGATATTCTGCGTACCTGTCCACCGTAATTTTCATTCCATCAAGTAAAGTTATACATGCGTATTAATTATGACAAAAATGAAGTAATTTGTCAAATTAGCAATCTATGATTCAACATTGGAAAGATTTTCCTAAGAAATGACATTTTCGACTTTGTAGTGCAAATTGCACTGTGCAATGCATTCATTTACGGAAACATACGGTCCATTTTCAACTGGAATCGTTTGAAACATTCTGGCCGCAAATTGTGACCATTTTGTTAACGTTTTCAAGATAAATTTTTAAAGCATCCTAAAAGATCGATTTTGAAGTTCTTTTATACCCTCTTCACTCAACAAAAATTCATAATAGCCCAAGTCATTTTTTATTACTTCTGTGAATTTAATAATATTAAAAAAAGACATCAACAATATGGATGAAAGCTATGTGCATAAATACATTTTATGAAATTCATGGTAGTTGAAATCAAGTCTCATTTTTTAACAGGATCGCAATTCATTTTTTAATTGGAAACGACGTAACATTAAAACTTCGACAAACATTATCTTTAAATAACACATTTGGTTGTCAGAATTTGATTTTCTGTCTTAACGGCGTAAGGATAAGACTCGTACAAGAAAATTTACAATCAGCAGATGAAATAGTTGTTTCAAAAATAACGTGAGACAATTGCCTTGTTAGAGAATCATAACGAAACTTTTAAAAAATATTCAACTGTTTGCTCCACAGCTTGTCGACATCCTTATTTATATACTCTTCCTTATCCTGATGTCAGTTCAAGTTCTCAGAATCTGGAAAATTCTTGGAAGGGAACACAATTAACATACGGCCTCGATACTAAAATCGAACATTTGGATAGAATTCGCCGAATTTTCAGTTCTGATTCTGCTTACTAATCTTATCTTTTTAACTCATTTTGTAACTTGCACATACTTTTATTGTTCGTGGGAGAGTGGCAATGCTGAAGATGAAACCATAATAAGAAACTTGAATATTTGCATAGTTAGCTACCACTAAAGAGATTTTTTTCAGGAGGAAACCACGTCAACTTCAAAAGTACAGGTGCACCGAAATAGTATAGTATGTGGACACTGAATAAATCTCTTTGTCTTATTAGCAACTCATACTGAAATGAAGAATTTAGTTTAGGGCACTGCAGCATTTGAAACAATCAGATTAAACAATTATATTTACCTTGTAAGAACAAATTGTAGAGAATGGAATGATATCAAAGTGATTAATCAAATAATAATTGTACCAATAAAGTTTCAAGATCAAACATAACTTGTTAAAATGGAATGAAAATTAAGATATCCGAAGCGAAGCATTTTGAAGCTTCTTTTGTACCCTCTTCACTCAACAAAAAATTCAGAACAGCCGCAGTCATTTTTATTACTTACCAAGAATTTAATCATAAAACAAATGTGGATAAATAAATTTTCGAGAAGCTCATCATGGTTCGTGGTAATTGGAAACAATAACCCAACTGTAAACTTCATCGTAACATTGTGATTTGTGAATATCACAGCTCATGAACATGACCTGACGACACTAGTTTCTTGGAAACTCTGCGTAACACTCATCAGCAAATAATCATGACGGCTTTTCCACGCAACGTGAACCTTTCGATAATTTCATTCGATCCAATTTGATTACCTAAGGTGAGGCGCCTAAGATAGACCAATTTCTCGGATGATATCTTATGTCCACCTTGATAATTATGGCTATAAATTTAATGTTCCCTACTGATTGTCCTATTCTCCCTACACCAACCTTCATGAAAATCGGATTGCCAAAAGTAGCACAACTTGAAGTGTGGAGGTTCTTCATGAAACAAATAGGGTCCTTGATGGTTCACTTGAACGCTGTGTGCGTTATTTATGAGTAAGTGGTTGGAATAAGCAACTCAGATTATGTCAATAAGCAATTCAGCAGATTGATGCAACATTAAAAATTGTCAAGCGGTCTACTTTTTGTCTTACTTTACAGCTAATTTGTTGTAGCTTTTTGAAACAAAAAATATATTTCTGTATTTAAATTCGCTATTATAACTCAAGCAACATCCCCGCTCTCATTGGATAGAGTCAACTGTCTGCTTTCATTCAAAAAAAAAGAAGAAAAAGAAAGGACTTTTATCTTCTCAGTTTCCTTTCCTTGAAACACAAAAAAGAATGCGTTCTTTCTCCCCGAGCAACTTTTATTTTATATCCCAATAATAAGACAATGGAGACCAGCAGTTGAAACGAAACTGCACCTATTTTTATGTCTCAAGTGTCTTCTCATTCTTCTGTCGTCTCTTTCACTCTGTTTTATTTTCGCTGAGGTAGCCAGCCTCCATTTTTTCCTGACTTTTTTCCTCCTATTATTCCTCTTTTTTGTTGGAAGAAAGGAGACAGGTCATGAACGAGCCCCTCTTCCTTGTACCCAACACAAAAAATATATAAGACCACACACGTAGAATTCTTATGGTATCACTGAATGTAAACGTACGGAATGCTGGAAGCTCAGTTTTGTGCACCCAACTTCTTCTTTTTTTTATTATTTTCTTCGCTTGTCTTGTTAAAATAAAAGGAATAAAAAAAACCAGTCAGCAAAAGAGAAACAGAGGCGACCACCACCAACGAAAAAGTCGAGAAGACACACACTTTTCTCTCTTGTTCCTTCGCTTTAGCTTTTTAATGGTGCACTACACCACATACCGCACGAAAGAAGAAAAAAATAGTTGAAGCCTTTTATGCGCTGCCCCCTCCACAATAATTTTTTTTGCTCAGTTCTTCCGGTCGTTTCGTTGGAGGAGAGAGAGCTGGCTACTGTATGTTTTATGGTGATTATGTTGATGATGAGGAGCAAAAAAAGATCATAGGATCATGTGTGCGCTCCTTGTCTTCTTCTCCTTCTTCTCTCTCTGCGCTTTATTGTGAGAGGCAGAAAAAGAGTACTGCTATCTTGTATCACATTCTCGTTCTATCTTTTTAACCCCCCAAAAAAATAAAATTGTTGGAGGGAAAAGCATACGAGAAATTGTGGCGATGAAGGTTCCAGGCACAAAAAAGTGTGCACATATACATTATATGCATATGTTTATGTACACACGTAATAGTAGTATCTTCACTAATGTATATAATTATGGCCACATATAAAAAAGTAGCTGGGTAAGTTTTTTTTCTCGTCTCCAACTTTAACTTATTTTTTTTCTAGTCTTCCCTTTTATTTGGAGGTATGGTATTTTTATATATGTATTTTCATCTGAGTTGGAGGAAGCAAAGAGGAGATTTTTTTTTTCTGAAGGCATTCCACCAGAGAGATACACACACACATTATCATTATATGTACAGCTGCTACTTTTCATCATTTCGTGATGATGATGGCGCTCGTGATGACTTCCCTGCACTATCTTGATGATAACAACGAAGATGACGATGAGGATGATGATAAGGTAGTACTTTTTTTATACCTTTTTCCACTTTCACTCTTTTTTTTAAACAGTTGTCTAAAAGTGTGGCCAAAAAAAGGGGGAAGTAGGAAGGAGAATTACATTACGCAGATGCTTTATTCGGAGCACATGCCTGTTTCTATATTTCAACTCTCCTTTTTACGTTTCCCCGAAAAAAAAATTTGTTGGATGAGCATCTGCCATTTATGGACATCATCATTTTCTTATCGTGCACACACTTTCTACCAAAAAAAAAGAATGGAAACAAAATGTTGCGTGATGATGCGCTTTATTGCAAATTGTGGGGGAGAACAAACTTGCAACTTCACCTGTGAACACAATACTTGTGCACATCTAGAGAGAGTTTACAGAAACAAGAGGTTAGGAAAATAAACCCGTTTTATTTTTTTTCTCCAGATAAATATATTTCGCTTTGGGGTAACCCTTCTGCTGATATGATAGAAGCAATCTACTAGGTCGAGTCTTATTTTGATGGGGGATTCTTTATAAACATTTTCTGAAAATTGCGTGAAACAAATTTTAGGACAGAGGAATGTGTACTGTTGATAAGGGAAGCTCGTATACTCTCTTCCAGGGCGTTTCGAGGCAATTTTTTTTACGTTTTCTTAAGTAACCATTCTCATTCCAGTAGCTTCGTTGCCAATCTTTAAGGACTTACAATTAGTTACAAAGATACGAGCACAACGTGTGGACGTAGACTGCATCTGTTGAAGAATTAACCTAATTTGTTTCTGTTGCCACTTTAGACGACGTTGAAGTACATCTTTGGTGCAGTCTTATTATAATTTATAATTCTCTGAAGATGGTTATCAGAATATTAATTGAGTCAATTAGTTAATTGATATTAATTGACACTAATTGAGTGGAAAATTTCGTACGACCTTGAATTGGTTCTTGCTTGAGCACCCAATTCCTGGGAAATACAAAACCAGAATCAAATTACTTTTTCACCTTTCGCAGTAAAATGCATAACCTCAATATGGAGACGAAGGTGTAAAAGGCAGGAAGAAATACAATGAAGCACAGAATTAGTTGTTACTTCATGAATGTGAAAGCAGCTTAATTAAAGTCATTTAGAATTTCATTTTCATTACATTACCATACAAGTTGAGTTGTGTGATACATTTTTTTCAGTGTGTTTGGAGAAGTCATCTCCTTCACTAACTCATTGTCATTTTCTTCGAATATATTTGATAGTTTCCTGGAAGGAAAGTCATAAAATGTGAAATCAAAAATAGAATTACCTGTTGCTTTTATCTGATTTGGTGACTACAAATTAAAATAAAAGTTTTAGGTGTTAACCAAGCGAGACTTGCATCAGGTAGGTTTTCATCGCTGTTTATGACTTATCGGAATAACATCACAAACTTATTATTGTCATCATTGTACACATAAGATCTCGGTTCAAGTTGTAACGGTTACCGCGACCTGATATTTTTTTAAAAATCCAAAATTCCTTATTATTCTTCGCATTCTTTAACGTGTTCAAAATTCTTGAAATATACAACCTTAAATTTATCTTGTTGTCTGCACACTTCCAACTGAAATTGAGGAATGTTACATAAAAATAATTGTTTGCAATGTAATGAGTTTATGATATGACGCTCCTAATTTTTATGGCTTTCTTGGTACGTTCCAACAGTTGACTGGCTACACATAATGAAGCACAAGGCATGACACCTTTTCTCAACATAATAATTTGAATGTCAATGGTTTGAGTGTTGAAAGTAATAAATGAAGAATTTTATTGCCATATTGAGTTCTTGGAAGAATAATTATGATTTCGTGAAATGCGCACACCAAGGACATAATAATGCCACCTGCGTGGAGTGCAGCTTTGTCCAGATGGTATAAAAGAAGGTGCTTCAGTGCTTCAGACCTCACTCAAAATAAATTTGAAATTACCTTGATACATTAAACAAGACTCGTTTGATTGTGAAGATTATCATATTTATAATTTTAACGATTATATTAAATCGTAGCACTTGCCACTTCTCTATTTTATCCGATAAACCCAAATATATTACAAAAGTATGATGATGATTATTATTACCGCACCTTTCAACCATTGTACCATAACGAGTAGATAATTACAAGAAAAAATATAGTATTAACGAAAGTATTTAAAAATTAAATTCACGTAAATTTTAAATATATTGAATTCAGAGAACGAATAAACTTGTGTCACAAGATAATTTGGAAGTTAGACGTCAGTTATAATTTTGGGAGGTAATGTTTCCATTGATGATCACAGAAGAAATTGAAAAACAGTAAATATGAGCAAGACATTCTATCAGAGAATATGTAGTTTGATGCGAAAAAGAGCTCAAACTGAATTACCTGACCTATACATTTTGGATAAATGTGGAGGGCTACGAACATTCCATATTTACCGTTAAAACAGCGAAACCGTTAAGCCGATTTGCCACAAACCCAATCCCAAGCGTCTTTTTAGCGCGTTCCTAATTTCATGTCAATCGCTGACTTAACCCAGAAACCATACATGCCAATTTTATTTTTCTACCATGACTTGCATTTTGCATCTTTGGAGTGAAGACGTCGCATACTTGAAAGAATAATGTGGACGACGTCTAATTGTAAGTGCTTTGATTTGGCTACCGCGCATTTTTAAATTGCTTTATGTTCTTCTGACAGCTTCTGGCGTCTGCTCCTTGTTAGCACTTTCCAGAAAACAAACTTTATTATCTTGATTTCCAAGAATTGAGCCTTGCAACAAGAATGTAGAAAATTAGTGGAAACATCCAATTCGAGAATTTATTGGAAATGCCATTTTTATATCAATTTTTCAGTTTATGCAAATTCTTACACCAAACACTTCATTGTTAAATGTGATGCTTTTTTACTTCTGGCATTTTGAAACGATTTCGCACAAACATGCAACAATTCAATGCTCAATTTGGACGTCACTTTAAAGGTTGAGTGTTTTAACTTTTGCAGATCCTTACTTATTCAGGTCTTTGGTGGATTTGTACGTGTGCTACAAAATCGAATTTGAATTACGAGAAATGACTTTAATGTTCTACTTCTTACTATTTCCAAGACTTAATTCTTGGAAAGATAAAAAATTTGATTTCTTGGAAAATACTGGCAAGAAGCAGGTAGCAAACTGAATGCTTAACTTGCCAGAAGAGTGGAAAAGAAGGTAAGAATGCGCGGGAACCCAATCAAAGCAACTTGTTTGGACACGTTATGATTCAAATTGAAAATCCAGCAAGGAGTAAAAAATAGTTCAAGCAACTAACTTTCAAGACCTGCACATCTTATCACCGGGTTGTATCTAACGAATGACGCTAAACTATAGCACAATACTGTGGTAATAAAAAAAACCTTAAAAATGAAAATTGTGGAGCAGGGAAATTCGAGACAGAACAAGAAGTTGAAAAGAAACATAAAATGATGATGAGCAAGATCACTCTGTGTTCCTCTCGCCATCAAAAATTTCGTTTTTTTTTGTGGACACATAAGAAAAATGCAATTGAGGAGAGGAGTCAGCCTTAACTCATCTCCTCCTTCTCCTCCAACACATTTATCACCACCACACAAGGCTCCCCTTTACACAAAAAAAATCTGAGGAAAAAATGAAATACTTGTCAGGAGCGAGAACGAGCTCCACTTTCACAAATACAAAATATACATCTCCATTTTCTTCTCAGCAGCTGACGTAACCGACTCAAAACAGCTCCGAAAAGAAATAATAAAACAGGGCGGATTTATTAATATGATTATTCCCGCAGATGATATAGCTTCTCCGCTTCCAGAGTAATGTGAAGGAGTACAAAAAAATGGAGCATGGTTGACGCTGAGACCTGCTCCCATCAAAACTGAAAATGATTCAATTTTTCACAAAAAAAAAGTTGAAGCTGACGAAGCCGCACCAGGAAAAATAAAGAATAAATTCTCCACATGTTAGTGTGTCTATATAGGTCTATATTGCACACATACGTATCACTACCGCCTTTTCCAAAGAAATGGAGGAATGTTAAAAGGTGACAAAAAGTACAATCTAATAATAAAAAAGTGTTTCCAACCAGCCTCCAGCAAAAAAAGAGAATAAAACCCGGATATTACGCTACAAATGTACACACATCTCGCATAATACAATATTTTTTTTCTCTCTCTCTCTCTCGAAAAAATAAAAAAAGAGCTACTCGCTACTCCAGTAATAACTTTTTTTTGGAGGCAGAAAAAGTTTCTCCTTTTTTGCACAAAAATATGTATAATATATATACATGTATTCATGGAGAAATGGTTTTACATCATTCATTCATACTTTTTTTATTGTATCCAAAAAAATATATATGCATGCATGCAAGGAAAATCGTCCCAATCCTGCCTGCCTCCAAAAAAAATTGGAGGAGGATCGTGTTCCTTCCTACATGCTAATATTTTTGTTCCCTTTTTTGTGTTGCAGTGCACTTTTTTTGGAGGATACTACAATATTTCTTTTTTTCTTACATAGCTTATTCCAAAGGGTACTTTGGAACATAAAAAAAGTTTTTTCTTCTTCAGCTTGTACTACACCCACTTATAAACATATCAGGGAAGAATAAAAACCTTAACGTAAAATGCGTAATGCTGGCGCGACCTCATAAAAATTTCTCTAAATTGGGAACTACTATTACGAAGTTTAGATTCTTGAAACCAAACAGTATACGTTTGCCACCGATAAGCATATTTTTCGAAAGAAAGACATTCTTAAATATTCTTTTAGATACGAAGGCTTACTGTTCCTGCAAAATTTTAGCAACTTTACGGTATATTCTTGTTTGATGTGAACAAATTTACAACCTGCAATATAAAAAAACATTTCTCCCTGTTCAGGATTGTTTTTTGTTGGTTTACTGCACACATAACATTTCCGTCTTAGTTCCAAGACGAAAAAAAAATGTATGTAAAGGAAAAAGTACCTTCTCTCGTGTTTTCTCATCTTGGTTTTCGTGTTCGTTTTGTTGGAAAGGTGTCAAGAAATGATAAGAGATTTTCTTTCTTTTCTGGCTTTTCTCCTCCAAGCCTGACTAAACAGGGAAAAGCATGTTTCTACTGTAGCTACTATCTCATCCATGCTAAAAACCTACTACAATGTGTGTGTGTGGGCACACATGAGAAATGAAAAAATAGGAGGTGGAATCAAAGTGGTGACAATAAATGCTCTTCTTTCTTACTTTTTTCTTGGTGCATATTCCTCTTTCCTGTTTGAGCACTTCTACGCCGTCTTCTTGCAATCCACTTACCACTCACACAGCATAGTAAATGCAAGAAAACTCTTGTTTTTTGTGTACACAAGAAAAAAAGTTTTTTTTCTCGAGAATGAGGAAATAATAGAAAAAAAGAGACACTACTGATGTATGTGTCGCCTCCGTCCTCCTTTTTTTCCAAGTTCCTCGTTTTAAGTGGCGTCGTCATTTAAGCTCTGAATCCACCATTTATTTTCTTGCGCCAGGGCGGGTAATAAAATGAATGAATGAATATCTAAAGAAAAAAAAGAAGTAGGCTGGGGTGTTCTTTTTTTGTGGAGAAAAAAAGTTTTTCTCTCCGCCAGTTATCACTTTGGCATTTTGACAAAGACTAAGATAAAATTGTCTCCGTTTCATCACGGAAAAAAATATATAAAAGGAAGATAACGTTGATGACGGGAATTGTGGTGAAGGTGGCTTTCACCATAAAAAAAGGAATCTTGTACACATGTGCGATTGATAAGACTTCCAAGTCAAGTTTGAGTAGCGAGTCAACAAAAATATATATTTTTCTGGAGGCTGCGTGCTCGTTCGTGAGATGAGCGAAGAAAAGGAGACTAGGAGGGTAGCTGACCGATACCAAGGAAACTTTAGAAAAAGGAACTTGTGTCCATAATTCGAACCAAGGCTTCTATATTTTTCAACAAACATTTCTTTCATGGTACCACTAGCTGGATTTATAAAATAGTGACATGTGACGTTTTACTTGAGTAGGATTTAAGGTATATTTTTTTCGAGCATTTCTCTTCATAGTGGACACATTTATCCCTTTGTGGCTCTGGTCAGTTCAGTCAATTTCACTTCATCAGAAGGTTCATGTCTTCAGCTTAGTTTTTATGGTTGGGAGGATTTCATTTCAGGGAAAAATACACTTGATAAAAACTTTTTTTTATTTGTTATCTTTATCCCCATCTTATATTTTTCTTCGGTTCATCATTGTCATCATTTTTATTTCAACGAAGGCGGATAAGGATATTTCTCCTCTTTGGTCCGGGTAAACGGATCACTACTGCTGATGCTTAATTTTTTTATTTTCGATTCAAAGCAAAAAATATTATTGTAACCAAAATGAATTGACCCGAAGAGTTGGTTCATCAAATTTGATAGAATAAATGACTCGTGAAATTTGGTTGCTGAACCTTCCTCGTATCTAATGCAGAAAAATTAGCGCTCCAAGTAAGATTCCAGAATTGATTATTTCACTTCACTCCCTCTCATTTTACGAAGAGGAACTCTATAATTAAGTTCACTTGATCTTCTCAATTGGTAAGTAATAACATACTTGATGGACGACCCCTTTCTTTTTTCTATTTACTTTTCTAGACAGGTCAATCAAAACAATCTTTTTTAATGTTTATTTTTCTCCAGCAAAAAAAAAATATTAAAAGGATCACTTTCTCCTTCCTGTAATTTCGCAAGTCCCAATTCCACTCACGATTAACTTCCACCCATTTGTGCAAGTTCTGGAAGACCACACACGTGGAAGAAGGAAAAGTTTAAGGAAGAATAACAAGGTGATCCTTTTCCATCAAGCAAACAATAACAACAACAAACATGATTTCATCTTGACTCCCATCCCACGCCACCATTATTGATATCTTCCTCTCTCTCTTTCTCTCATTTTGATAGATGTGTGCACGTAAAAGCGGTTAGTTGAGAAAAAATAAGATAACCTCTTTTTTTAAATATAACTTTTTTCCCTTCCTAAAAAGAGCACTATTTTTTGGTGCAAACATCCAATGAATTAATGACAAGACAGGAGAGAAAGCATTAGATAATTTATTATGGCTTCAGTCATTCAGTTAGTGTGTGTGTGCGGGAGTAGTTGGTAGTACGAGTAGTAATCATTTTTGGCTCACTCTGTTTTTTTACTTAACGGTTTTTTTTTGCTAAAAAAATTGTTTTTGACACGCTACACTTAGTAAAATCCAATAAGGATTTTTTTGAACACAGAAGCGGCGAGAGAGGGAAAAAACATGGTGGAATTACCTAATTCAATCATCTTCCTTTTCATTTCACTCACTTATTTTCCTTTTTTTTTCGGAGAAGAAAAAAAAACTGACTTGTTATTTCGTTGACTTCACCCACCCTGACTAGGTTTTCGTTCGGCCGACTTTCTCTCTTCCAATCATCTTCATCATCATCATCATGACACTTGAGTAACAATAATAACAACTTTTTTTCCAGAGAGAGAGGAATTATGGAGCACAAGGTTGAGTCGGGACGGAAGGAAGGAATTAAGTGGAGTGAAAGCTTTTCTTCTTCTCGCGCACACATCTCGAGGTATGGTAGTAGTAAGTCTGCTCCATAATTTCTTTTTTTTTCTTTGGGAGCTCTCTCTACTTCACTCACTCCGTCCTTTGATGAGGAAAAAAAGGGACCGCCACCGCCATAAAGCGTCTCATATGAGAAGAGAAGAGGAGAGCAGAAAAGTTGGGGAAAACTGCTTAGATGAGCTTTTACCTATTAGATAAGAAGGTAGACACAAGGAAAGAAGAAAAAAATTTTTTTTTATTAAAACCAGGTTTCAATATATTTTCTCGGCAGCATCACCTTCACCGGAGTCTCATCTGTGAGGTGGGTATTGTGTATTAAAAAACGCTTTTAATATGCACACATCCATCCATCCATCCATTTTTACTCTCAGATCAGAAAGAATCAGAAACTCGTAGGAGCATTCTTTTTTTGTACCTTTTATTAACGAGCATGTTTGCTCCAAAAAAAAAAGATTTTTTGGAGCAAAAAAGGAGCTAGACAAAAAATATATATTCTAGACCCACTGAGCTCCCTGCCAAAAAGTCTCAGCTGCTTCTTTTCCTTCAATGATGATGATTACTACTCCTCGAAAAGATATGGAGAGTGAGACATGGCATATTAATGGACACATCAGCATCATCCTCTCATCACCTCTCTCCACTACTGTTTAGTATTATCTTCGGAAATACCTTTGCACACCCAATATTTTTTTTCTAATATTGATTCCTGGAAAAAAGAATGGAAAGGAAAAAAAAGAAGGATGGAGGAGATATTATGGACACACGATACCGACATGCTCCTCCACAAAAAAATATATATTCCCCCTTGACTACTCCTCTCCTTTTTCTCCTGAGCCCATCACATCCCATCCGGTTTTTTTTATCTTCCTTCCCTTTTCACCAAACTAGTCAGCTGTGAAAATCCAAGCTTTTAAAAATACACACATCTATCTACTTAGCGAAAGGTGGTGCATTTTTTATACCTAAATAATATGTGTGCAAAAAAAAGAAGAAAGGAAAAATATATATATTTAAGGGAACATGTTGTTCCGGATTCTGTAGCTCACGCTTTCTTCGAAAAAGAAAGTGTTTCAACAAAGATCCCATTAGTTAACGATCTTTAACGTGTTCATTGGCCCAGAACGCACACAACGAGAGAAAAAAATTGTGTGTTGTTGTTGTTCGTTAAGTGAAAGCAGCGATGTATATATTTATAAGATACAAAAGAAAAAACTGAACAAATAAAATACCCATCGTGAAAGATGGGTATCCTTCCTTTATTTATTTATGTTTGTTTTTGTTGCGTCGGTTGCGTGTGTGCAAAAAAATATATTTTTTGAGGAAAACACGAGATAATATCCTTTTCTAGATTGATGGAGCAAAAGGAAGAAGAAAAACAGAGAAGCTGGATAAATGCACCAAAAATTCCATCCATCCAGAGCAGATAAGAATATCGATTTGGTGAAACATGTTCGAGATTTTTTCTTGAAAAAAAATTATTTCATTTTGAACCCAAATTTATTTCCTTTTCTTTTCATTTATTGCTTAACATATCACACTCGGAATGAATTGTCATTTCAAAGATTCGCAAGTAAAATAATGGCGTTGAAGCTTTCAAAAAATAAATAAATAAAATTGACACACTTTTTCCAACTCATCATTTATGGAGTTGGAAAACCTTAGATAAATATTGTATTTACTGCCCATTTTCTAAACGAGAAGTTTGCTAGAGAAACCTAATAAACAATAAGGGAAACGGAAAAGGTGATTTGACATAGATTTGTCACCTGCATCACCTCTTCCGGAGTATGGAGAGAGCTTATCTTGTGAAATAATAATTAGTACTAATTCTCCTCTTCAAGCTTTAATCCAATTCCTGGAAGGAAGACTAACTAAAATCCAGTTGTGTAAATGGATTAAAAGGAAGAAGCTTTTGTATGAGAAAGTGAAGCAGAATCCAAAAAGCAGACACATCTCACAAGAGACGCTTTGAAATCCGATAGTATTCACAATATTTTCTGGTGTCAAAAACTCCGTTTTCTCGGATGTGTACACACACAATACAAACACTAAAATAATATATTAATGTTATTATGACTCTTCCATTAGAAAATTAGTTATGATGATGATCCAAACAAGAGTGGTGTCTGGAAAAGGACAAGAAACAATGTCCAATGTCACAGATGAGATAAGTAGTGCGTGTCATGGGATTTTATCTTTGGGGAGAGGAACGAGTGGAGCACACACTGCATAAAATAGGGGGAGTGGTGGTGGTGCTGCTGTAAAATATATTTTTTTCGAGAGAGAGACACACACACGCCAGAAGCGCAGTGAGGCAATAAAGAAATAAAAAGATTAGAGTGGGAGACTCTTCTTCTTCCTCGTTCATTATTCCGATGGGCTTCGTCTTCCTCCTCGAAATTGTTGTAACTTTGTTTGTCTCACATCACAACTCTGCTGGTGCTGCTTCATAATCGTATGTAAATGGAGGAAAATCTAGTTTTGGGACGGGGAAAGAGAGGAGGTGCCTCCTCCTTAAACTAATATTTGTGGACACAAAATATAATATAAACATTAGTGTGTGTTCTGCGTGGGAAACACAAGTATTTATGTAAATGATTATTATGGAACAAGCCTCAGTGTGTGTGTGTGTGTGCACAATTTTCACGGGATGCTACTTCATTAATTAATTTTCTCCGGGTGTGTCATGTTCCATTCTCCATAAATGAATATTTGCTCTCATGTTTAGTAATTATTTTGCTTTTGTGTGGAGTTCAATTGTTCTTGTTCTACATTTTGTTTTTTTTTGCAAAAAATAATTATAATAAAATAGATACTGAAGCCATTAAATATTAGTGCTGCATCCAGATAAGTGTGTACAGTTTCACTATAATCTCCTGCACCAAAAATTTATTCTCACAGTTTTGTGTGTGTGCTTGTCAAAGTAATAAAATAATTGTTAATCGGAGCCAAAAATCTCATTTCAATTTTACACAAATACCCCTCCAGAAATTATATTCTCCCATTTATGGCCACACACACAAATTGGAGTAGTATCTTCTCCACTGTACCCGATTTTTTTTTGTCTTTTTTCCTAGTGTTCTCGGGAAAACAATGCACACACACTTCCTGATAACATCCATATTATTATTATTGTTCCCTTCGAAAATCTCAGTCGAGGAGGACTCATCTATTTTTTTGGGGGAAAAGCGTGAACCATTTTATTGGCAAAATCCATACAAATTTTCTATTTTCATTTGGAGTGTAAAACAGCCATAATAAAAAAAATTCGACAAGGGAACTCTCTCTTGAGAGAGAAGAAGAAGGGAAACAACACAGTTGCACAAAAGTGTGTCCAAAATATATATCCCTTTTTGGCTCAATTCTCCTTTCACGAACCTAACTCCACTTTCATTTGGGAAAATCCACTTACTCTGTTAGCGGAGCTTTTGAAGCCAAAAATACAGACGATGGAGCAGAATTTAGAGTGTAATTAGAAAATTGGCTTTTGTTACGTTTTCAGTTGCTTTTGCAAGATAAGTCCGGAGGAGAGGCTGCTGGATTCATTCAAAGAATCGCTGGATTTCTGGAAGGAGCAGAAAGCAGGATCCCGAAACCGCACACGCATATTTTGTTGCTCAACTTTCTCCGGAGGAGAATGTGCTCCATCAGGAAAAACTGGATACTACTCTTGTCTTGTTCTCCCTTTTTCCACAACATTTCGCCTCTCTCTCGAGTTTCACTAACGAGAACGTCGTGTGTGGTAAAAGTCATGCTGAGTGTGCTTTGCATGCTCACATATAAAGTTACATAAAATGAGATGACAACGATGAGGTGAAGTTTTCCCAGAAAATCATACTCTCTTGCTGCTGCTCCAAAAATGAAACAGAAATGGAAACCCGAATCTTGTGATATATTTCCAGCCCGAGGCACAATACCATGTAAGTCGATCTCCTCTTTTCACTGACATTTTTTTGGTTCCATAAAAAAAACTTATTTTGAAGACAAAACGCTGATGATAACCATTTCATCATTATCTTTGAAGAGAGAGCGAAGTGGGTAATAAAAAAATAGTATTGCTTGCATCCAGAAAATACGAAGAAGGAGGAGGAAGTCTCATCATTCTAGAAAGAAAAAAAAAGTTTTTGTGCTTCTCCTTTTTTTCTTAGTCATCTTCGTGCGTCTCATAATTTTGCACAGAGCAGTCATAATGTGGTAATAATGCCATGCCATAATAAAAAAAATCCTTGACATCACTCCCAACTACTAAAATTTTTTTTTTGAGAAGCCGAACCAACTTCAGGATAGTTTTTTTGGAACAAAAAAAGGCTCCAAGCCAGAAACAGTCATTAGCTCACGTTCGTTAGGTTATTTGATGCACACAAAACCATTGTTACATGATTGTAGTAGTAGAAGCGTGGTGCACACACAAGAAAGATAACCAGGAGTTCGCCTTGTTTCTCTCTGGCTTTTTTTGTTCTCCCTCCGAAAAGCAAGGAAAAAGAAGGAGCAAGCATTGTGACTGACTCAGAAAATGAGTGAGTCACAAAAGGCAGGGAAGGAAGGCAATAAAGCACACAATAACGAGTTATGTTATGTCCCGGCTAAAATAATAATGATCATCATCATTTTGTGCTCCACTCATTTCCAAAATCGAGCACAACTACCACGACAAAAATAAAAGGAGAGAGCTGCTTTGGCGGCGGAGGGAACCCGCTTCGTTCTTCATTTTCTTGTTGTGCACGAAACGAAAAAAACAGCATTTCTCCTGATTTTTGGAGCACAGTTAATTGAGCACAATTAAGGTTGCATCAGAGTATCGTTGTTGTTGAATGAAAACAGATCATAAATGATAACTGGAGAAAATCTAGTAACCCAAGAAAAATGGGGGAATTAGAATTAATTAAATTTAAAAATGGGCCACTTTAATGTACAATTTTTTTTTGGAGGTGAAAAAAAAGTTGTCAGCAGAAATAAAAAGATGATCATCCCATTAATTCCTCAAGATTACCCAAGTCAGATATTCTGAACCACACACAGTAATGATGACAAAAAAAGCTATATCTCTGTTGTCATAAAAATTGTGGATGGATGGAGGAGACCGGAGTGCTTGCTCTCTGGGATCATAATGATAAGCAAAAAATATAATATTCTTAACGGCTGGATGAACAATATTTTTTTATCTCCTTTTTGCGAGAGCTGCGGTGGTGGTGGAGGTCGGTCACTACTGCTTTAATGTTACCGGTCGTTGGTTATCTGTGTATTATGTATATTTTTGTGGCGTGGAGGAAAGTTATGATTTTTTATATCCTTTTAATGGGAACAGGAAGTCATTACGAGGGAGGAGGAGGATGCTGGAGGCTGTTAACCCTCGTGAAAAATAAAACTTTTACTTTTTCCAACAGCGCACGCATCTCCTTCCCACGAAACCAACTTTATCTACTATGATATGATGATGCTGCTGTGTATGCAAAATGCAGAGAAAAAATAAAAGTGCTTTTAGTGACCCGACCTCCAATCAACATTTTATCTTTTTTTTCGGACACACGAACAGGTTGGCTTTCTCTGGAATATATATTTTTTTAGGAAATAAAAATTTATTTTTATGGAGCACTAGTTCAATCTTTTTTTCCCAAAGATCATGCTCTTCTCTTCTCTCTCTCCGCCATTCATCTTGTTAAATTGCTCATTTATTACCACAAATTCTGGAGCCATTTTTTATTGTTCCCGAATCACTCTCATTTTGTTTCATTGTTGTGTGCGTGTATTTTTGTTTTTTTTGTTGTTGTGTGCTGCTCTTCTGCAATCATTATCATCTCAATTTCTAAAAAAAAGTTGCCTCAAAACCAAGCACCACGCTGAATATAAAGTACTCTCAAATAAAGTAATCCATTTAAAGAGGAAGGAAAGAGCAAGAGCAAAAATATGTATAAAGTCTGGTGTGCTCCATAATTCCGATTTTTATTCTCTTGTTCTCTCCACGGAACGTTTGTTAAATGTGCTTGATTATCTTTCCGATTATTACTCCCTTGCTGCTCCTTTTTCCTTCTCTCTCAAACAAAAAATATATATAAACGAAACACATGTGTGTGTGCTCCACCTCCGTCGTAGTTTGGATTTTGAGCCTGGAAACAAAAGGGAATTAGAGCTCGTTATCACGAGAAAAAAAACAAGGTTTCCTCTCCCGAGCTCTCTCTTGACTGAAGAGAGCTTCTCTGGAAATCTCTTCCTGTTCTGCATTAAAATAGTGTCTGAGTTCTTCTCTGTCTTCCTGGTTTTTTTAGTGTGTGTGTGTATAAATCCTCCTCCGTATATTTTTTTATCACTGCACACAAAAAAAGTCCTTGGCGAAGGGAACGAGACAGAAGTGGATTAGTGTTGTAGTTTATATATATATATTGTTTTAAAAAGATCGGAGGGTAGACCTTTGTTCCAAAAAAATGTATNAACGAGACAGAAGTGGATTAGTGTTGTAGTTTATATATATATATTGTTTTAAAAAGATCGGAGGGTAGACCTTTGTTCCAAAAAAATGTATTTATGGACACATTTTTTCCCTTTCATTTTCCTCCTCCCTTTTTATTTTTTTCTCGGGCTAATCAGCAAAATCCAAGTGTTCTGTCATGTACAATCCAGATTAAATCACGGGGCTTCAAGGGTCGCTCTCTCGCCCTCTTTTTTTGCTCCACAAAAAATGTATATATGCACACATGAGCCAGACACAAAAGCACTGATTACACCAGCAAAAAAAGAGGATTAATTTTTTTTTCGGAGGTAAATACAATATACGCAATCTGCTCATAATAATAATAATAAAGAGTGACACACAATTTAGAATTATAACACTTATGTTTTATCCTTTCTTTTTTCTGGAGCATTTGAGACAAGCGAGATTTCTCTTGACACCAGCTCAAGTCTTCACAAAAAAATACATAATGCAGATAAGTTGGTGTGCTCTTCTAAGCCCTTTCACTTTCACATGAGCAAGCTTTTTTGTTAGATGTGATGAGAGTATACCTACGACTCATTATTTCATTAGTCCTTTCTTTTTGTTCTATAATTATGGACACAAGGGAGTGGGTAAGTTAGGAAAAAAATAAGTTGTTTGTTTTTTCTTCTTCTTTTGTTCTTTTCGTAAAAAAAATTTGCTCCACTTTGCTGCATAAAAGGATAAGTTTTTTTTTGTTGGAAGGAAGCTTGCATGTTCTCTGCTTACCTTTTTTCTCTACTTTATCTTACTTCATTTTTTGGAGGTGACATTGTGTCCAAAAAAAAGTAGCAAGAAAGAAAAAGAATGAGTGGTGCTTTTTGTGCGTGTAAATTTTGTGACTTGTGTGACAATTAAGTTTGGCGTAAAAAATAAAGAGCGCTCCTGCTTGTTACTACATAGAAGTTTGTTCACGAAAAATGAAGCACTTGAAACATAAAAGTAAAAGGAGAGGTGCCTTATCTTTACTTTTCGTTTGTAAGTATTATTGCTAGTTTTTTTGTAATGTGACAAACCTGATTAGTATTCTGTTCCAGTCACTTCAGAAAACAAGAAAGAAAATAGAAACACAACAGAAAGAAAGATAAGATTATCGTGCTTACCTGAAAGAGGGACATAAATAGAGAGATAAAGGCAGTCTTCACTTTGATTAGTGAGGAAAGGAAAGAGTCTCCTGAGTTGGGCCAGTCTTCCTCTGGGCATCCATTTCAGGGCTTCCTCCTCCTCCTGTGTAAGATTACCCTTGGCACCTCCACCCACACCCCCACTTCCACCTCCACCTCCTCCACTACTTCTACTGTGTCCACCTCCACTTCCACTTCCACTAGTCTCTTCTTCCGCGGAGGTGGAGGCTGGGAAAAGTCCTCCATAGTTATGGAGACCGGATGGCATCACTTGTGGACACACGGGAGGGTTCTGTTCATTCATTTTAATTCCCGTCCAGGGCGCTCCACTCACGGGCGGCATGAGTCTGAGTGAGCCGAGTGGAGCAGAAGCATATGGAATCCCAAGAAACACTTCGACACCCTCGTGCCCACCCCTGGGCAGAAAGAGGAAGCCTCTCGTTAGTCCCTGTTTTGTGGACACAACCCGTGTGCTCCACTGTCTTGTCAGGGTTTGCGAGTGGATTAACGGTCCGGCTGGGAGAAATGTCACCAGAGCCACCACCAACCACAACAAATCACTCAAAATGTGGAGGAGAAATAGACAGGAATTATGGAGCACGGGAGCAGAGGAAGATTTACAAGGATTCAGGAATAAAAGTGATGAGGATGATTTACTCCCTCCAACAATTGACTCCACATTAGAAGAAGGACAGACCACACACGATGATGATGATGATGATGAATAGGACAAGGTGGATTTAGCCTGACATTTGGAGACTACCTTGGTAGTGGTACTACGTGGGCGCCACATTGAAGAGAGTGGGCGAGCCATGTCACAAAATATTTTTTGGAGCACTTTTTGGACAAAAAATTATTATTATATTATTATTATTATTGCTCCTATGAAGTATTGCGAAAATGGAGCAGCGCACAACTGCCAACAGCACTGTTAATGGGATGATGCAGCAGCAGGCCTTTCCAAATGGGTTCCAATAATTTTGATGATGATAAGGACTCTGCAGATATTAATAATGACTCTTCTTTTGCTCCTTCTGCTGGCGAGCCAATTACGGGATAAAATGGTGATGAGGATGACTTTTTTTGTTTTTGTGGAGGAGGTGGTGATGGTGGTGCTGGTGGTGCTACTACTGCACAGATTATTCTTGTTTCGGCTCTTGTGTGCCTGTTACGGAAGAGAAATAATAATGGGAAGGGTTTCATTGTGTGCACTCCACTTGTGACAAGCCCCACTTTCTCATCATTACTACCCGGATCAGGAGTGGAGCAGGCAAGACTAACGACGACCACGATGATGGTTGCAACTTTCTCTAATTTTCCAACTGACTCCGAGTCTCCCATTTTTTCTCGCTCATTTTTCTTGTTGCTCTCGTATTTTCGGAGGAGAAGAAGAATCTTTGCAAAAAAATGTTTTATAGAGCTGTGATCATGATCATCATGACTTATCATCTATGGATGTGTGGAAACTCTGAAAAAAAAACTGAGTCGAGGAAAGAAATTAGGGATATGTGAAGAATGATGGAGATGGAGATGGACACAAAAATAATACATAAACACAATCACCACCACTACTGGAACACGAAATGCTCGCTTATCATCTTGATCTAGGGGATATGGTTATTTGATCGAGATGTTTATTTATCCGACGCGAAGGACAAGAGGAGAATTGTTGATGGCGCTGCAGGAGATTTTCCTTTCCTCTTATCTCGCCGGTAAACAAATGGCTCAGACGAAAAAAACCAGACGGAGACACACAAAAAATATATTGCCTCGGCTGGAATCACGATGTGTGCATAATAGAAAAAAATACTTTCTTTTGAGATATTCTTCTCAACATTGTCACATCTTCTTCAAGGATGGTAAACGGAGACAAAAAAAGTTGTGGAGATTTTTCCTCAATTTAAGGACATTCTGATAAATAATAATAGTATCTTATCAGATCATGGTTTTTTTGTTGTACCAAAAATCTATTCAAATCTCACTTGGACGTCGCCTACTTGATAATTTGTACAATTAGAGTAAAACCCTTGCAGATTTTGTCTTCGGCGATTAATACGAAGATAAGTGTTGGAGCATAAGCGAGAGCACAAGAACTTGTGAACTTGATGAAACTTGAGAAAATGTTGACGAGGAGCGAGGTAATAAGAACCACATTGATCCATTTCACACAAAAGAGCCGATTTAGCTGGACACTTATGCACCATTATTCATTCCGAAAAAATGGAGACAAGATCACCACTTATGTTTTACACCAGGGATATAATAGTTTTTTTTAAGGAACGGTGAACTAATGCGTTTGTGTTCTTGTTTTTACAATATATTCTTTTGTGCTAGACACCCTTTTTTATTTTTGTTATTTATGGACACACTGCTCTATGGTATTCAAGATTATTATAGTAGTAAGGTTATGTGAGGATGCATAACATCATCTCTTTTTTTTATGTTCGCTTTTCTTTTCCGTCTTGTCAAAAAAATATACATATATCATCTTATCATGTTTAAACGGCATGGGAAACTTGAAAACCAATTTATCTTCATTTCTTCAAGCAAATGAGATCAGGGAGAAACGCGAACACAAAAAAATACACAGGAAAAAATGGAGCGCACTATTTTTTTTCTTCGTCTTCTATGTTGAGCAGAGAAGAGCGTTGAGGGAAAATTTTTTTTTGGAAGCTGAAGAGAACATTATTTTGATAAGAGAGAAGTAGTACAAGTGTGTGTATATATTTTGTTGTGTTCAGGGAAAAGCGTTTCTGGATAAGAAACTAAACTAAAAAAAAAGTTTTTTTCTTGAAGAAGAAGGAAACTGTGCACTTGTTCCTTTATTTTTTGGACACACTCTCTCCAACAAGAGGGACCGACCGCCAACTTTTATTTTTTTTGTACTGCCCGATTGGGACAAAAAAAATTGTTAAAAGAAGAGAACTTGTTTCAACTTTTATTTTTCTCTTCACCACTTCACTATTACTTTGTTATCCTGGAAAAAATATATATTCTCGGAGGACAGCTTTCCCTCGAATGTTGCTCCACTTGAAACAAAAAAAAAACAAAAGTTTGGTATTTAAACAGTGTGTGCATTATTATTTGCTTGCTGCTACTTCTGCTGCTGCGGGATTTTTTTTGAGAAGTTCACTTGTATTTATTTTTTGTTGCTCAAAAAAATTATCCTCCAAGGCTACTTTTTACATGGAAAGTAACAACTTAGTAGCCTCAAGTTGACAATCATCAGTTTGTTCCTCCTTTTTTTTCTTGCTTGCACTTCATTACTGATGCACACTACTGCAACATGAAACCTTATCCTTTATTGGAGCAAAAAAAAATCTACCGGCAGTTCTCTCCAAAAAAAAGTTTCGAGTCTCGAAAAAAATGCCGACAGAAAAAAAAGTTTACTTTTTTGTGGGAAACGCAGTGCGTGAAGCCTTATCGAAAAACTGTGTGTTATATATTTTTCTGACTGCGCGAGGAGGAGTATCCAGTAATTTTATTTTTTGTTCCTTTCGAGTATTCCCCTGTGTCAGAGAGAGAGTGGAGTAAAAAGTTTTAATTTCTCACTAATGAGTCGTCTGTGTCTTCCATAATTAGGAATGAAAGGAAGGACCACAGAGTTGTCACAAATTTTTGCTCCGCTATAATTAGTGCTCCATGTAATACAAAATATTTTTTGAGCACTCAAACCACCGAAAAAATAAAATAACCGCGCGCACAACCCGCAAAGTTAATTCCTTCTTTATTGAACCGTTTTTTTGAGAAGTGATTCGGATGAATATCGGTTTAATTGACACAAAAAAGAGTGAGATTTGATTAATTAGGAACTTCCCGCGAACCTCATTTATTTTCCGGGAAATAAAGCACCAAAAATATTGATATTTTCTGTAAAAAAAATGGTGTTCTTCTCAGGAAAAAATTATTGGAGGAAAACCCTGTTGCACCACTCAGTTTATTTGCTCCGAAAGAAAGAGACACACACAACACATTTTTTTTTAAATATTTTTTTCCGTACGATCCGCGTGTGCGAATGGCAGGAGCACTTGGAGTCGACTGGAAGTGTTCATCCTTCTCAACGCATCTTTTTTTTCAAGTTGAGCACGACACAAGATACACACACAATTTTTTTGGAGAGAGAGAGAGAGAGAAAGTTATCCTGCTTTGGCAAGCACTAATGCTACTTCCCAGCTTTGCTCCGTTCTCACCCAAACCTAGAGAGATTCCTGCTGCTGTTGTTCAGGGCAAGAGTTTTCTCCAAAAAAAAAGTGAAAACGCTCTAGCAAAATAAATGAGCATATCCAGCCTGCGTGAAGCGGGAGTGCATGGGAGAGAGAAAAATAAAGCAAAATATATATTTTGGTATGATTATGTTTTTTTACTTGCTCAGGATGGAGCCAACTTGTAAACAGGCAACTTTGGAGAGGAGGATAAGCTGAGCTGACAAATATGGAAATATGAACAAGAACCTATTTATGGAGCAAATCAACAAGGAAGTGCAGGTATTGCATTGATAATATTATTGAGTTATATTACATTGGTTCAATCTAATAATTCATGGTATTTTTAGGAGTAATTCTGACGTCCACCAGAAGCCAAACTGACCATTTTGAAGCAAAATTAATTAGAAGATTGTTGTTTCCAATTTCCCAGAACTTCAAACACAATAAATTTAGTTGGTTTTACAGGATGTAATGAATGTGTGCACATTTTACAAGGAATAATCCTGATTCCATCTTGTTTTTTTTTCTTAAATAACCATCATCCTCTCCTCGTGATCCGAGAAGCAGATGTATACCAGTTGTAATGTACAGGGCAAATATTTAAATGTCTCAAGTTCACACACTCAACTCAACCCACTCAGAGAAGCTCTCCCTTAAAGACAAAAATAAAATAATACAGATAACCTGTGGACCTTGTTCCTCTCTCTCCCCCAAAAAATGGTTTCTTGTTGACTCCGTCCCTGTTTGCACTGCATTTGAGAGAAAATCTTTGAAAGGAAGAAAACATTGAAAAATGTAGACACACAAGAGAGAAAAAAATGTGTGCATATATCCTCCTTCTGAAAAAAAATCCGATTTGATTCCATTTTTTTTAGACAAACTCCTTTAAAGGAGATTCTAAAAAACACAAGAGTATATAGAGTGTACACACACTTATCAAATGCACACACAAGTCAAGTCAACTTTTTCTTTCTTGTCTTGTTGACAGTGCGCCAGCCAGGGTTCCTCTTTTTTTTCTTTCTCGGGAGAGATCATCTCCAAAAAAATAAAAGTTACTTGATATTCCTGAATATATATTTTTTTGTAGTATTATTATTACCATCTCCTTCTTTTTCTGCCGCTGTCGCTTTCCCTTGTCTATCCTTTTATTTCTTTCGAGAAAGAATGGAAAATCTGTTCTTGTTCCGGAGAAGTGAACCGTTTTTTGCTCAACTTGAAAAAAAAAGTTTCTTATTCACAAGACAAGATCCTTTCTTATAAATATATTTATAGGTACACAGAAGTATTTTTTTTATTCTTGAGCAACTTCTTTTTCTTGTGACGCTTGTCAGATTTGAATGGATTGTTAGACAAGGTAACATTTACTTACCATTTTTTTGGGAGGAAAGCGTGTGTGCAGAAATCTAAAAATTTATTTCGTAAGAATAAGAAAGTGATACTCCATCCTTTTTATTTTTCCTTTGTGAAAAAAAGATGACACTGATAAGCACACCAATATCTTGTAGGATAAAAAAAGGGAGCAGCAGACTCTAATCCATATCTGAACGTGTGTATAATAAATATGTTATCTGAGGAATGGAGCAATGATTATTGCAATTCCTTGTACGAATTTATTGTTATTATTATTTCCATTCCAAATGATTATTATTAGTGATAGGTATAATCTTGATAACATTATTCGTGTATTTTTGTTACCGTGATTTTGTTTTTTTTCTGGAGAACGAGTAGCCTTCTGTTTTGGAGACAAAAGATAGCTCGAACATGCCTGGAAATGATGGAAAGATGACATTCATAAAGTTGCTGGATCTGCACAAGATATATTTTGTTCTGAAGAAACATGATATGATATGATTGTGATGATCTCCGCGAATAAAAATCTATTCTGACACACAAGGAACAAAAAAAAGAAGTCAGACAAGCATATATTCCCATTTTTTGTGTATGTGTGCATAAATATACTTATCTGGACCGTTACACGTTATCAAAGTTTTGTGTGAGAGAGAGAAAAAAAATATAATATCTTGTTAGCTCGTTAGTTACTTTGTCAGAACAAGTTCAACATATTTTTTTATATTCCTTTTTCTCCTTTTTTTGTCTTCAACTGCGGGATAACTGGAGTTGAAATGAGGAGAAAACTAAATGTTGGAATATCTGACGACTGCTCAAATAAAGTCTCCTGTCTCGAATCTCCTTCTCCTTCTTCTCAGTTGCGTAACTCAACAGAAAACTTTCTTCTTTCGTGAAAGACACAAAAAAAGTATTTTTTTTCTTGCAAGGGCTGCAGTATCACGGTTATTATTATGATTATTAGACACAGGAAAAAAAATCCTTTTTTGTCTCGCTCTTCATATTTCCCTTTTTGTTCTTCTTTCTGGAGAAATATTTTTATTGGGAAAAGGGAAAGCCAAGAAGAAGAGTATTTTTTAGTATTCAGGACAGCGCATCCAGATTTTTTTGGTGAAAGTGCGTGAAACAAAAAAATATCATAGTTTAAAAAAAGTTGATCTTGTTTTTGGGAAATGGTGCAAAAAATATACTTTACTTTTTGGAGGTGGACTAAACAGGATTTTTCGTGGTTGTTTAGAAAACAACATTGTTCTATTTTGTTGCTGATTCTTCTTGGATAACCATTATTCTACCCGAAAATTCACCCAAGTATTTCACTCATCTTATCTTCTTGGTTACCTTGAACTTTCGTGGATCTAGCTAGGTGACGCGCCAGTCCATCGTGTTGGTTATCGTTATAACTAATATGAAGCCAGCAATTGTTAGGTTGTTACTTAACTCAGAAATTCATCTGTGAATTGAATTATTTTAGAGCTTTTTGGTTACATGCTTATCATCCATGCTGCTGATAAGCACGTTTGATGATTTGTATCAAGGATTCACGTCTTCAAAACTGATTATTATTGTCATTACTACAATTGTATCTTGTTTTCGTAGGCATCTCGTCTCCTTCCATCTTCAAAGGGAGACGTGGAGCCCTCTCACAAGTGAATTATTTTGCACTCAAATTTTATATGGCTCATTTTATTGGGAGCAATGAAACGAATAATGGGTGGCCTACATAAATACCTCCATCCTCGCAGATTTCAACAATCTTATTTTTTCTCTTTTTTTTAAAAAAAAGGTTGCCATGACTAATGACTATCCCCGCAAGAGATTACTTTATATGTACTCCGGAGCAGCAGAGATGTATGTATAATATGTGAGGTGGTCTATCTTTCTATTGTACATTTTTTTGGCTCGTGAACAACAGCAAAGCGTGTGTTCATCATGAGAAATCATTCTGCTGATCTTTGGGTTCATCAAAAACCATTTTTATACTCACTTGAGCAGTCTATCTCACTCAACAGAATCGCGGGTCTGGAAAGGAGAAATGGACACATTTCTTCCGAAAATTGTGGCCAAGCTTTTATAGCTCCCCAAAGACCTAAAAAATATATCTTGCTCTATAAAAATAGAGAAAGTTTGTATGTACCACTTATTTTTTTAAAAAATGGATCACAATACTACATTCCTATTTTTTGCTAATTTTTTTTTCGACTTCGGAATTAGAGAAATGGACACAACCAGTTTGCGTCAATAAATATCCTGCTTGCCAAGACTAATGTTTCCTTTGACTCTGTTTTCTTTTCTTTGGAGTTTTTGAAACAGGATTTTTGAAGGAAAAGGAATTCTATAAAAAAAACGATACAAGAATGGTGGTTGTAATCGTGATCATGATAATCACAGAAGTAAGTAGTATAGTAAGCTCCAATATTTTTCAAGGGGTCATCCACCAATCACGTTATATTTTTGGGGGGGAGGGAGTGCCAATATATATATTTTTTTAATTCACCCGCCAAAAACGTCCTCCTCTAAAATATCCTCCATAAAATTTCAACACCAAAAAAAGTAAAATGACAGCGTATCCCGTGAACCGCCCCATAATTCCTTATTTTTGTGCTCGAGTTAAAAAATATAATGAACTGAGAAAGGAAGACCTTCTTCCCCCAAAAACCATTACAAAGTAAATACAAACCTGAAAAAAAAACTGGATGGAGAAAAATATAGTATTAAAGCCCTGAAAATGCTGAGGGACTAGCACAGAGCAAAAAAATATAAAAATTCCGTTCTACATTTTCCTTTGTGTACACAATGTTTACTTGGCAAGTGATTTGTTGGTCACAGTAATGGATCCATTAAGGGAAGAGGAAAGCCGATTTATGTTGATTTAACGGTGCTGGGACTACACAAAACCAGGTAGACATAGATCTTGACGAAACGACTACTTTAAAAATATTATGAGCTCCACAAGAAAGCGAAATGGAGGAATAGAAAAAAAAAGTGAGAAGAAAGAAACCTCCAAAAATATAAGAAAAGAAAGGAATACGAGAGAAAAAAAAATTTATATTGGATCCTTTCCGCTTCTTCTTCGGTGTTATGGTGTATCCCTGCCTGTTATTTATCAATGGATAAGATAAAAAATCGAGAGACATGGAAGAAAAGGAGCTCTGCTGGTATCGTAGCTTAGCACACAGCAAAAGCAAACAAACAATAATGGTACACAGCTCTGTATTAACGGAGCATCCTTTTCTGTTGAGAGGAAGTCGCATAGGAAGTACCCCTTCTTTTCTCTTTTTTTCCTTTGGTCGCTTTTCAGCGTGGAAAAAAAATATTTTTTTCTTTATTTGTAGCTTCTTCTCCTTTTTTCAGATAAGCCAGCAAGTAGTAGTGGTAGAAATAATGGCTTCATCATAACATCCTGAAAAATAAAACATATTCTCTCGTGCTGGCCGAGTATCACTCCATTCATAACGGCCAAAAGATGGATAAGTCAACTGGTGCAACGGAAAAAAATTTGTCCTTTTTTTCTTCCTGCTTATCAAAGCTACGATGATGAGACGAAGGAGAGATGCAATACAAAAAAACCACGTGTTCCTATTAGTCTCCTTCAATATTTTTGTTTTTCGTATTTCTTCAACTACTCCTTATCACCGTGAGAGATTCATCTCTGCTAAATTTTTCCTATATAAGCTTCATTACAAGATAAGGTCGCTAAAGGCCTGCACAGAATGCTAATAATAATATTGCTGCAGAGTTTGGAAATCAAAGTGCAGGATTTGTTTTTTGTCATTTATTTTTTTTTGTTGCAGGTTCATTTGGAGACCGAAGCGAATGAACTGCTCACGTGCATGTTACACACAACAATAGAGAAGAACGTCGTCGTGGTTATCTGTCTCTTTTGTCTTCATTTTCCTGTTTGTTTTCTCTTTCACTATTTTATTGACTCAAACTGATGATGATTGCTGTGCGGTAGTGGTCTCTGTTGGTCGGGAGGAAGCTAATCATGTAATGTCGTGGTAATAGGTACAGAGCACGGAGCAATTCATTTCCTGTCATTGGGAGTCATCAGTTCTTATTATTCCAGAAGACAGGCTGCATTGTTATGGGCTCCCTTTTTTTTGCTGGCTCCTCCGAGAACAAAAGATATTTTTTGTACACGGAGCCAGAGCAGCAGACTAAAAGAGAGGAAAGTAAGCATGTCGCATGCGTTGAACACGTGAAAAGCTCAAAATTGATTTGAGAGAGGAAGAATCAAGAAATGGAATATGAAATCAAATGAAACATAATAAAATTGGTACATAATTCCGAAAATAGTTCGTGTTGAGTAAAAAATTTAATACTAAATGTATATTTTTTTTCTGTAGAGTTTTCCAAACTGATAAGCCAAATAAATATAGTCTAGTTTTTTTTTAAAGATTTTACTTCTTTGAACCAGCTTGTATAAATACACACATGTCTAAATATTCATAAAAAGAAGAGGATTTTATGTGCATTAGTTTTTTTTGTCGCGCAAGAGAAGAAACTTTATAGTTGAAGCTGGGGATTGTGAAAAGAAATTGGCTTATGGATTCCTTTTCAAATTGTGTTCCTTTTTTTCTTTCTTGTTCAGAGACGCACACGTCGTGGAACAACGAGAAAAAAGGAATGTATACATATTGCTTCAGAAAATAAATGTGTACACAAAATAGGATAAGCATAGATATATATTTTTGTATTTCATTTTCTTCGAACAAAACAAAGAAAAAGGGAGAAAGCAAGTTTTATTTTCTTCTTCGCTTTTTTTTATTGCTGCTCGCACAACAAAAAAAGAGCATTATTATTAGTAAGCTGTTCACATAAGTAGAAGTTGATTCAAAGTTTTTTTTTCTTGTTGCCCAGATTGAAAATTATGCACATACTTATTTTCTTCTTCTTTTTTTAAGAGAAACGTGTGTAGAGAAAAAAAATCGTGGACACAAAAGCAGAGAAAAATAAAATATAGAGCTTAAGTGTTCACAAGTAAAAATAAGTGGAGGGAAGTAAAAAAAAGAAGAAGAAAAGTTAGAAGAAAGATTTCTTCCTTTATTTTGTACCTGGAATGGTGCCAGAAAAAAAAATAGTGGAGATATATATTTCCTCTCTTTTTTTAGTAAGTTAAGTACTTGAAGAAAAAAAAGAGAAGGAACTCCATTTTCCAATCTTGAGCCACTCACTCACTCATTCCTTCTATTCTTATCGAAGTGTGTCCGTATTTAGTGTGGTGGAATGTACTTAGAAAAAAAAACTGGAAGAAAGAAAGTTATTTGTTGCTCGCATCAGTAGCCAAATGACTCAACAACACAACTCGATACGTCGATGCGTTGTCGCCGGAAATTGAAAATAAAGTGTCAGCAGAGCAGTGAGTGAGGAAAGGGAAGAAGGAAGCAATAACAAAATTACATGTGTGCGTGCTGCTGGTGCATTCTGCACACATGACACCGGAACTAGATCAACTATACCTTTCTTATTATCAAAGTGCAGCTGCGCCCAAGAAAAAAAATGAGTTCAATTTGTACGTATCATACCTCGAATTCAACTTATCTTCTGCAAGATAACCATGTAAATTCAAACACTAAGTTGGTTCATCCGACAAATTAATTTTAAAAAAAATGGAAATTGTTACACAAGAAATATTACCCTTTTGTTCATTTTTCAGTTGCTTATCCAATCTTGCCCAATATTTCATGACACAAGATAATCATCCATGATAAGGAAGAGAAATCTCTGTATTTCCACAGAGTGGCACTCCATGAATAAGAAATGAAGCTCGAGGATTTTTAAACGGTGCAATTTTTATTAGCTTCGCGAAATCTCCGCTCCAAAAAAAATAAAATATCCTAAACTCCTAGGAAAAAGTGGAACAGAAAAGAAAGGATAAGGAAGAAGAAAGTAGGTTAAGTTAAACCTTTTTATAAGGCAAAAAAAATAAGAAGAAGCGAACGAACTTTTTTATTTAAAGAAAAAATGCTGACACCCTGCATTAATTTTATTATTGCGTTGCATTAAAACTCCAAAATCCAGTTTGTTGGAAGAAGAAGAAAGTTGAGCCACAAAGAAAAAGATTTAAATTATGTCATATGTCAGTATTCAAGATCATCATCAGGAAGAAACGGGGTCACGATGAGCCACGTTATGTCTTCTGCAGAGATTTTGGTGTTTTTATGGTGTGTCCATTAATAGATCTATATAAAGAGAGAACCATTTTAGGTTTTTACTCAAAAATGGAGATAGACAGATATTCTTCAATTTTCCACCGACTGACTTTTCTGATTTTCCGGATGGCTGCCTTCCTCACATTCTACTCATTTTTTCTGGCTTCAACAGGAGAAGAAGAAGAAAAGGAGAGCAAAAGTCAACTTGTGTGCTTTTTACTTGGGCTTTTTTATGCATCAATTTTTTGAGGCTCTGAAAAAAAGGAAAACCAGAATGTATTTATTAGATGAATGCAATTAGATAGGAAACACGAGAAGAAATCAGAGAAATATAAAAAAATTACTGGAAACAAGTTGATGACGTCTCATGTGATGTGATTAGCGGAAAGGAGACATTAATAATAATAAACCAAGTTACACTTGCCGTAGAACTCGCATCGAACATTAGCAATGTAGCATTTAAACATTTGTAACAGTTTTGCATAGAACCTGTTAACAGGTAACTATTGTACATAAAATCCAGCTATTAGTCATTGCAAGGCATAAGAATTTGAATATTATGTAAGGCATACTGGAG